>CATKHJ010822414.1:0-28177 GCA_949750685.1 Vernicia montana | reverse complement strand
TATATATATATATATATATATATATATATATATTTTGCAACTACTAATTTGAAAATAAAATTTTATAATTAATAAAAAATAAATTTGACTTATACATTATTGAATTTCCTTAATTGTATTGCTAATTCAATATCAAAATGTGTGTGTGTGTGTGTATGTGTGTATATATATATATATATATATATATATATATATATATATATATATATATTAAAAAACCCTTTAAATCGGTTATAGTTTCGATTCTTCGGTTCGATATGATTCGGTACGGTTATTGGTATGGATAACTACTAATCTCTAGAACCGTACAAAAAAAAAAATCGAGACGGTTCGGTTCGGAAAAAGTCAAACAGTCAACGAATATTTTTCAGTTCTGAATATTTTCTGTTCAGATTTTCGATACGGTTCGGAATTTTCGAGTTCCGTACTCAGCCCTAATTTAAAATTATAGTTTTTAACATTTTAATTATAATATTAAATCGTTGATCACTAAATTTTAAAACGCTACTTCAAATTCTAATTTTTCCAAATATTTCATGCTAGCCATTGGGAAGTTCCAACCGCTAATTTAAATTCACATTAAATGTTTAGTCTTTTTTTTGTTTTTTTTTGAAAAAAAAATACAATTCATAGATTTTGATTTTTCTAAAAAGCAAATTCCACAATAAGATAATATAAATATAAATTTTACTCCAAATAATCTAACTTGTTTAAATATGTTTTTTTTTTAATATAAAATAAGGAAAAAGGCCAAATTTTATTTTAAAAAAAGACAAAAAAAACACTAATTTTATATTTTTTTAGAGGAACATTGATTTTATATTTTAACAAATAGTACATATTTTTAGAAAAGTTTAATAATATAATTTTAAATTTTAAACCTTTTATTTTACTTTTTTTTTCTAAGAAAAATATTTAAACCTTTATTTATTAGGGATAACAAGTGTCGTTTTTAATGTCAGTATCAATTAACTAGTTAGGTAGAAGAAGAATTTTCAACTTTCTTTTTAATTTTTTTTAGCACATGTATGAATAGCATACAAGTAATTTGGGTTTGACATTGTGTTAGAAGGTAAAAAAATGTTTTTATAATTTATTTATTTAATTTATTGATTTTTATTTTTTTTATAAATTGTTTTATAAATCTTATTTTGAAAAAAAATCAATCAACTTGCTTCGAAAAAAAATAATTTTAAAAATAATATAAATTTTTTTATTAAAAAATACTTATGAAAAACTCAACTAGTAAAACTGCTCTAAAGAAAGGATACGAGGTACAAATAAAAATAAATAAAAATAAAGGATCTACTTCGACATAAAATGAATATATCCATAGACCTCTGAATTATATTTATAAAATGATAAAATGGCTCACACAATAATGCACGTAAAATACCAAAAGGAATTTTTCATGTTCAAGCCAGTTTTAATAACACTATTGTGACCGTTACAGATGTACGGGGTCGAGTGATTTCTTTATTATTTTATTTAACTATATTTATTCAGTTTATTTAGAAGTAGTTTATTTAAATTATTTAAATAAATTTCTTTAAATTTTTAATTATTCTTATTCCATTTAATCATTTTATTAATTTAATTATTAATATTTATTAATTTAAATTTAATCCTTTATAAATTTTTAGAAATCATTTTCTAAATCAAATATTAAAAATCAAATAATTTTTTATGATTTATGATTTAAATAATCTAATCTTTAAATCAATTTAATATATCATATTAATATTATTTTAATATTTAATATTTTTTTTAATTATTTTTTTATTATTTTCTAGTATATTTTTATATTATATTTTATATGAAAACCCACTCCAAGCTTTTTGGGTCCAAATCAAATCGGGTTGATTCAAAAAAAAAAAAAACTTCAAATCGGGTCAGTAATAATATCACAAAAACAGTTGACAGATGAGAGAAGGAGCCAAAAGAGATTGCCAGATTGGCCCTACTCCCAGATCCTGTTGTTTACCAAAACACCATTCTTCAATCTGATATACTCTTTTTCTTCCTTTCTTTATGTCTTTGTCTAACGGCTTTATCGTCCTTTTCGTCGGTGCCTTTGTCACTGACTCACTGTTTGGAAGTCTAATTTGGTTGGCGGTGAAAAATAAAAAATGAAAAATGAAAATGAAAATCATTCATGATAAATAATTTTTCATTTATGATTCAATAATCATTTATTTATATATATATATATATATATAAATTTAACTTCAATCTGACTCGAAACTTTTCAATCTTAAGACCACTTCATTATCACCAGTAAGATTCATTACTTGTGAGCATGCGTTTTACTAAAATCTTTTATGGATTGAGTATAAATTTAAAAAATGTCAATTTTTTAAAAAATTTAATTTATAATTTTTTTTATAAATTAAGATTTGCGACTCATTTCACGAAACAAGTCTAATTTTACTTGTGTTTTAGTCATAATTTTTATTTAATTTGTATTTTTTAATATTTTAACATATATGAATTATTAATATTTTTTTTTATTAATTTTAAATATTTTTTTTTATAATTTTAAATATTAATATAAAGAAAAATATATGGATCAAGTTTAAAAAATTAACAAAATAACTTCATATAAATTTATTTTTTTAAAAAGTTATTTAATATACGGCAGAAAATTTTGTAAACAAATTTTAAGTTTGAGTTTTTTTTATTATTATTATATATATTTGGTATTGTTGTTGCTATTAATTTATTACTATTATTATTTAAAAATTATAAAAAAAATATTATTAAAATATATTTATTTTTACTTTTTTAGTGTTTGAAAATAAAAAATAAATCATGTTAGAAAAATCAGAATTATAAGCGCAGCGATAAGAAAAGAAAAAAATAACATTTAATTTTTTAATAAACCTACATTCACGGACCTTTGAAAAAATAATTTACTAAATTAACATATTACAATTTTTAAACGAATGAAATTGAAAATTCTCTCACAATATTATCATAAATATACTTTACCTATACACTTTGTATAACGTATAGTAACAGATATTGCTATTATAATTTTATCACAATTTAGCTCAACAATTGGGCAAGAGCTCCAATTTATGGTTTTCTTCAAAATTTCATTAAAATTTTGAGTCATAATCCTAATAGTTCTTATAACTGATAAAAATTATAAAAAATAATTTTTTATTAGTTTATTTTTTTTAAAATATAAATTTTTAGTATAAAAAATAAAAATTATTATTTATTTATTTTATCTAATTTATCACAGCCGTTGAAACATTTGTTCTTGATTCTTTTTTTTTTTTTTTTTGCACATAATTGTCCTTGATTCTATTCCTAGGTCTATTAAAACAAAAAATATTAAACTATTGTCAGTTGTCAAACGCAAATATTCTATGCTTAATAATTTTGTTTAGATTGGTGATGGTCAAGTTCATCTTTTGCAGGGCATTTAAGTTTTAGGAAGCATCAAGTTAAGATGTGTGATGTGTGGTGATCCTAGTGGATTATATTATTTTTTACTCAAATTACTTCTTAATTTTATGTATTCAAAGATCCTTCTTAAATTTTTATATATTTTCAAATTATATTAAAAAATTAGAATAGTTAAATTAAGGATATGTTTGGTTCAACGGTGACGATCAATTGTTAGTGATTGACAATTAACGATTAATAACTAGCAGTTGTTGGCCAATCATTAAAGAGTTTAATGTTAACAACTAGAAATTTTAATTTTTAACATTTTGGTTATAATTTTGATTTACTAACCATTGAATTTTAAAACACTATTTTAAACGTTAATTCTCAATTGCGCTAAATCAAACCGCACTAATTTTGATAGATTAATTTTCATTTCAATTTGATATTTGAAATAATGATGATTTCAAATTCGTGTACTCTACATTATTATAATAAAAAATATTTACAATTTAATAAGAGTTAATAAAAAAATTATCATCCTTTGATAATAATCACAATTTATAGTATTTAATCAATTTAATTATTTAAAATTAAGATAAGCAAGTTGTTTGTTCACATTATGCAAGGGTTTTGATCATATTTTTTTTATTTAATTTGTATTTTTTAAAAATATTTTACCATATATAATTATTATTGTTATTCATTAAATTTAAATATTAAATATTGATAATTTTGAATACTAATATAAAAAAAGGATCAAGTTTATTATATATTGGTCAATTTAAAAATAATAAAAAGATATTATATATTAGTTTATATAAATTTTTAATTATAACTTACAAAAATATAATGATTTGAAAAAAAAAAATTGATGAGTTGATTTCATATTAACTTAATTTTTAATAAGTTGATATATAAACTTAGTTTTTGAAAAAATTATACTTAATACATGCTGAAAATTTTTATAAACTATTAGCTCAGCTTGCATATATACATATATCTAAATATTAAGGTTTAGGAGTCAAAATGTGAATATTATTGATCTAATAATCATGTTTTTATTTTGTGAACATTAAATATTAAAAATATAATACAAGACTTGTTGGTTAGCCGGATTACGAATTTTAATTTATAAAAAATATTATAAGTTAATATATTTTTTAAATTCAGGTGTAGATTTATTTATAACTCGAATTTAAATTTAAAAAATATCAAAATTTTTAAAAATCTGATCTGACTTACCAATAAATTTCTTCAGGCTAACAATGCCCTACTTATTATCCAGTATCATGAATACCATCTACTTTCCATTGTAAGAAGAAAAAATAAAATCATTATTACCCACCACAATCCACAAGCACGCAGCCTGCCAAACCCATTAATTTTATAATCCTAAATTTAGTACCTTAAAAAAAAAAAAAAATTATTTAACACTACATGTAGTATTTAATAAGAAAAACCAAATTAGTTAAAATTTAATAATAGTATTAATTAATAATTAAATGAACAAATCCTGATGGCGTACACACTACACACCAGCTAATTATCCATCATCATCACATTATCATCCCTCTTTATCTAAGAATATTCCCAATAAATTTTTAAATTTTTTTATTTTAGAGAATATGTCTAATAATTATATTTTTAAAAGTCTTATAAATCTTTTTTCTTCCCTAAAAATTTTTAAGAGTCACAGTCTCTCTCCTTAAACTTAAGAAGAGAGAAAATGACTCTTAAAACTCTTAAGAAATTTTTATTATTTATCTTTTTTTTTCTCTTTAATATTTTTTTCTTTTTTCATTTTTAAATTATTATTATTAATAAAAAATTTATTATTATTAAATTACTATATTATTATTAAAATATTATTTTATAATATTTTAAATCAAATTATTATTTTTTAGAAGTAAAAATTTTATGTAAAGTAGAAAAAATAAAATTATAGTATAATAATAATAATAATAGTTTATTATAATATTTTTATCAAATTATATTTTTTTTAGTTGTAAAAATTTTATATAGAGTAGAAATAATAATAATAATAATAATAATTTGTTATAATATTTTTAAAAAGATTATATTTTTAACTATAAAAATTTTATGCAGAGAAAAGAAAAGAAAAGAAAATTATAAATTTATATATAAATGAATGAAATTACATATTTATTAATAAAATAATAGAATAGAAAATGAAATTGAGAGTTTTATTGATGTATGTATATTTTTTAAGATAAATTAAAATAAATAGTTAATCGTTTATAATATAATAGGTATAAAATTGAGAGTACTGTTAAACATACTGTTTAGAGGAGGGAAGCTACCGCTTTTATTTTCTTCTTAATTTGTTTTCTTTTTTTAATTTTTGAAAATAATAATTTTTTCACCACCTGGCAATCACTGAGACGGAGTTGCTGGCACTGAAGGGTCCAGGCGGCTGATCCTCTACATGCCACGCCACAGCAACACCGCAACTCCATCAAAATTGAATTTTCAGATATTTCTCCATCTTTTTAGCAATTAAGTCATTAATCAATCAAAATCGTTCAATCCATCAATTTTTCTAATTTTTTAGATTTTTTTAATTACGCGGACTCTGAGAAATCCGATCCTATTTCACTGAATCGGTGCAAGTTCGGCTTGATCTCTCATCCAAACAAGGCATCGAGAGAGAAGAGAAAAGATCTTTGAAGGAAACGTAGTTTTGGGCTATTGTTGCTGTTGTTGATAGTGAAGTTTACTTGGATTTCGGTATACACATTTGTTTGTTGTTGTTTAGAGGTTAAGGCAGCGTTTGGTTTTATTGTTAGCTTTAAGGAAGAAGAACTTGCCAATATAATTTTGTGAGGGAATTGTAAATTTTGAGTTTGTGAAGAGAACTCAGACTCTGTGAAGTAATCGAAGATGGTTACTAGCAATTTGTTTCACTGTAGAAAGAATTCATGGCCGCCTGAGGAGTATATTAGCAGAACCACCTTGCAATTAGTAAGCTCTCTCTCTCTCTCTCTCTGTGTGTGTGTGTGTGAGTGTTTCTGTTATTCATTTCCTTCTGTTTCTTTGATGAGAAAATTTTTACAAGAAGAAAAGGAAAAAAAAAAAAAAAATTCTTATGCAAATGATGGGTAGTTTAAGTATTTTTATATCATCATCAAATTCTCTTAGATTTTCCAAAAGTAAAATCTATCTATACTCAATTTTGTGAAAGTTAATTCTCAACTTAGAAATCTAGAATTATAGTTAAAACTTAAAAGCAATGGTTTGATACGTTCATCAATTAATAGAGCAAGTTTGTTTGTATCGGTTGGGTCCGAACTCACTGCATAGTCTTAAAAGGTTATATATATAGATGCTTGATACTGACAGATTATTTAAGTACCTCCACTAGGAAATATTGGATTGGTATTTAGTAGGTTAGGCATGTTGTATTGTTCTACCTCTTAAATGGTACTTTGGTTTTAGCTATACAATATTGTCCTGAACTTGATAGTTGTTATTGAAGACATTTAGTTCTACTGACCTGAACTGATTTTTTCCATCATCATTGTGTAGTTTGATTTTGATAGTGCTGCCCCACCAGAGCAGGCCTGGAGAAGGAGATTAAACAGCCATGCCAATATTCTCAAAGAATTTAGTGTCACATTTAGGGAAGCAATAAAAATGGTGAGATGGTCTTTATAGAATGAGGGAAGTGGTTTTAAAGAGAAGTTTGGTTATTCCATATTTCCAGTATGTAGATTTCTTTTTCATCTGTTCCCTGCCTTGTTTCTCTCTCTCTAACTGGGATTTGAATTCAAAATATTAGGTTCGTCTGGGTATACGGTTGTGGTCCTATGTTAGGGAAGAGGCATCTTATGGAAGGGTAACTCTCTTAATTTTCTTAATACAGAAGTTGCTTGTTCTTCCCTTCCTTATAATGTGCATTAAAAATTAGATGCGTTATTAAAATTGCACCTGCCTTGATTGTCTAGAAAGCACCTATAGATCCGTTCACCCGGGAACGTTGCAAGCCATCAGCTTCTCAAGGGGTTCCACTTGGAGGAATGGGGTATATGAAAGGGTCAAATGTGATGCTTCAGTTTTTTTTATTGTTTTCTTTAGTTTCTCTCTCATATATTATCATTCTTGCTTTGAAATACAGAAGCGGAAGCATATCTAGAGGTTTTAGAGGTGAATTCAGGCAGTGGCAAATTGTACCTGGTATATGTGATGCTTCACCAGTCATGGCCAATCAGTTCTCTGTAAAGCTCTGCACTTGAACTGCCATCTGCGTGCTATATGCTTTTCTGTTTATTGATGTGTATGGTTATATCTGTTTGAGCAGTAATTTTATATGTTATTCATGAGTTCCTTATTGAATTGACTGCTGGTTACATCTATATGCTTAAGTGAGTGCTTCAACATGAAGCACACTATTTCTTACCACTGGTCAAGTAAATGGTCTTCACCTTACATGGCCAAAATCTCATTTTCCAAATATTGTCCCTTCTGATGCTATAAAAAGTGGAAGAACTTGGAACTATATTTGTTATGCTTTCTTCTAGCACATGTTGCAACTTCATTAACCAGTACCCTGCAATGCTTAGAATGGCTGGTTTTGCAGCCATCATATTAGTAATGATTAATGTCAAAATTCTAAGATGGTTGACTGCCATTAAAGAGAGTCAAACTAATATTTATATGTGTCCTCACGATATTATTGTTGATAAGGGGGCTGTATGGTAATTTCTGCAATATGTTAAATAAGTTGTTTGTTTTAGGTGTACTTCTCCATTTTTATAGTCCCCTTCATAAGAATCTCTCTCTCCTTTCACCTGCTGGTGGATGATTGATGCACTTTGCATATTTGGAACTTGAATTCGGTCATGATAATCTGATTCATAGTTTTCTGGTACTGCAGATTTTTATATCTCGAGATGGAGGGAATAAAAATTATGCATCAGTTTTGGCTCCTGGCCAACATGAAGGTTTGGGGTAAGATGAAGATTTTGTGAAGCTTTGGTACTGTCTTCACGAAGAAGTCATGTATTATAATTATAATTGTGTTCTTTAATATGGTGTTTGCATGTTTTTTGGAATTGAAATTTGTTGAGTTGGGGATAGAGGAGATTCATATCCTAATTTTGGTCTAACCTTTCACAGGAAAGCTGGTGATCAGGGTATATCATCATGGGGTTGGAACTTAAGTGGTCAGCATTCTACATATCATGCTTTATTTCCTAGGGCATGGACAATATATGATGGTATTCTTCTGGTTTATTATTTTTATTTGCAAGAATATGATGCATTCCTCTTGAAGTTTTCTTCTAATGCTTGTACTCTTGCCTTTCAGGTGAACCAGACCCTGACCTGAAAGTCTCTTGCAGACAAATATCACCATTCATACCTCATAATTATAGAGACAGCAGTCTTCCTACGGCTGTTTTTGTCTATACGGTATTCATTCAACTTCTAGTGTTAGATTTGCTTAAATGAAATGAATCTTGATAACCTCAGGAAAGGGATGTAAACTACTGATTCTCTAGGCCATGACAAGTTATGCATAAATATAGGCTTAGGACTTGAACCTGATCCGAGGTCGTATTTTCTGTAGAAGCATTATCTTCACCTCTATATTCTCTTGTTTAAATTTTTTGATAAAAAATGGAGATTTTATTTCCTGCGGTTAATTGGAGTTCTTATACTGGTGGTTTTTTAAAGTTTGGACAACTGGTTGTTTTGTTGATTTTGTGACTTACTACTTTATTCCCTTTAAAAGATTTTGTTTTTCTTTGAATAAGTGAAGACTTATACTTCCATGAAAAATCTAAAGATGAAAGTTGCATCTTATACTAAAGTTGGGAGTCTTAATTCTCATGGCAGGGATAAACTTGGGGAATTGATTGTTCTTATCTATGTCTACTGAATAAGTATATGGTTTTTTGTTTTTAATTATTTTATGGATTTATTATTATAATTATGTTTTCTTTTTTTTTTTTTTTTGCTCTAAATTTCCCTTTTTTTTTTTTTTCAATTTCTCTTGTTACTATACAAAAATATTTTGTTCTAAGTTTCATTACTTATGAAGATATTTAAATTAATCATATAAACTTGTCATGCAATTCTAGATATAAATAGAACATGCAATTTTCTAACTCCGGGAAGTGGACATTAAATTCTTAAACAACAAAAAAAAAAGTAAACATCAGAATCTGAAGAAATAAAATGCCTAAAGATTTATAAGTATTGAGACATAATTCCTAGGAGTTCAAAACATCAACAAAATAAAGGAACCTTGATGAATTTGTGTCGTACAAATTGATTATAATATGTAGCTGGATGGGCTCAATGGAATAGATATTGTGGATTTGGTTCTACCTAATGAGCTAAGTTGTTCTTCTAAACAAATAGAGGGGGAAAAACGGGTAAACTTGTTTCAGTTGATCCATAAATTATTGGGTTTTATTCCTTGGCTTAGACATAGCATGCTTACTTTAGAGTTAAGTGTGTTGCTGAGGTTCCAACTGACTTGAACCAAGAGATTGTAAGTTTGAATTGTTTCAGTTTCTTGTCATTGCAACATTTATGGGCATGCTTTGTTTGTGTTGTTTTCAGAACAGAAAATGTGGTACAAGTACTATGATACTGAATAATTATTATTGTAGCTTTATATTGCATCAGACAAATCAGTTCAGGATGTTACCTGTGTCAAAAGAGTGATTATTTGATCTTGTCCACGATCTAGCTAAGATAAGAAGATTCCAGTCATATCACCCAGTCAATTTAGAATTTACCAGGTGCTCCACTGTATAGGTTGAAACATATAATTGGCAGGGAGTTAAACTGTATTGATTTTCATGCCTGCATCGTAGAATTGGGCTATCTATTTCCTTAAATACATGAATTTATGAACTTATTTTTTATTGGCTCTCACAAGATTGCAATATTTATTTCTGCTGTAGTTGGTAAACACTGGGAAGGAAAGAGCGAAAGTTAGCCTTCTCTTTACATGGGCAGTGAGTTTTTCTTTCATTTAATCAATTTTACACTGTTCTGGCCGTTTGTATGTCAACAGTTCTTTGAATGTTAAGTCAATGTGTGACTTGTGCAGAATTCAATTGGAGGAGTCTCACACTTGTCAGGAGATCATGTGAATGAACCATTCATGTTAGTATATTTCATAACTGCCCATTGTTTCTTATATCAATGCATATTCATGTGTATTGACATGTTCTATTTTCTTTAACAGAGATGAAGATGGAGTCTCTGGTGTACTTCTACATCACAAGCAAGTCATCAAACCTTAATAGCTATATATGACGGTTGGTTTGCATATTTCTCTTGGTCGTTTCAATGTTTTAGAGGGTGAAAATGAAGCGAAGTCCCTACCTTCAATTTTTTTCCCCCAAGAATAGGAAAGAAATGAGAGAGAGAGAGAGAGAGAGAGAGAAGAGATGGAGGTAAGGCAAGGAGAAGCTTTATGTCTAAATTTATCAATTTAGATGGTGCTTACAGATAATGGAAACTAGAGGTGAAAATGGAATTAAGATAAATGATCATATATCTATAAAATATATACTAAGTCACTAAAAATGAGGGGGCAGTACAAATCGGTTTCCATAAAATATACTTTAAAAATAAAAATAAAAAACAAAGTGTAAAATGGTTTGATGCTGATAACCTATAGAACCCATGTCCACAGACATGATTTGTTTGTTTTCTTGGTTGAATTCAATGCAAATTTTTATCTCAAGGTGGGCTTTTCTTCTTCTTTTTATTTTTACATTTTTGGGGGGTGGGCGGTTTTTGTCATGGAATTCATTTTAAAAAAAAAAGACCAAATAAAAGTTTAGAGTTGGCACCGTGATAATTGAGGGCAGAATAGCACAATTAAGAAAATAAAAATAATGGAAATATCTTGTCATGAAAAGCAAAAAGAACTTCTGTATCAGAAGATGCCTTATTCACATGGTGTAAAATTTCTCCAAAACTTTACATATTAGCCGTGAGATGTTTTTGTATGTGTCGAAGCAAGTCTGTAGGTTTTTTAAAGCCAAGTTTTGCACACTTTCTGATATAAAATTTATGTCAGACATCATATGTTAAATTTATGACATGTTTAATGTAAGCATATGGAAGTAGCAGAGGAAAAAAAAATGAATAAGTTCAAATAGTAGGAGCACAGAAGATTAGAGATGCATGAAAATTGTGGCCAAAAGGCTAAAAATAGATTTAGTATCAAATGACCTAAACAAAGCTCTACTATCTATAGCATATATTTGTCTTTGTTGTAAGAATATAGCAGAATCAGTGGGACACCTTATATTGAGGTTTGTTTACAACAGAGTTGATTGAAAATGAACTGTGGATTTAGAGGGTCTATACTGCTAAGCAAAAAGATACAAGTTTAGCTTTAATCAACAGCTTTTTTTGGGTTTAAGGTGTGGGAGGTCCCTCTTTTGGGTGGGGGGAATAGTTTTCTTTTGGTTTCAAAAGATTTGATGGATTAAAACCTTAAACTTTTGCATTAGCAAGTTGCCAACTTAATGCACTTATATTATACTATCATCATCTTTGATGATCGGGGGGAAATAGACCTTTTGGCAAGTGAAGTCTAAATGGAACAGAATGAGGTGAAAAAGGCCATATTATTGAGTGTAGATGGTTTGAGATTAAGGTTTAGTTGAGTTGCTTTGAATTGAGTGTGCTTAGTTGCTGATGCTTAGAATTTTGGTTTCTTTTATTACACACTTATTTATTTTGCCCAAGATGCTTCTCCTATTTGGCATACAAGATACTGTAGTTGGCGGTACTTACACACTCTCTCCCTGATGTCCTAGAAGTTTTTATGCATGATGCCTTGAATGTTCATCCTTTAACACTGGTGCTAGTATTGGCATGGGCCCATTATTTCATTGTTGGGATCACCATTTGTCTGTAAACGGTTAATTGTTCCCTTTTAAGAATCTTACTCGTAACATGGTTTTTCTGTCCATGTTGCATTTCATGCATGGGATTTTTACTTGCATTTTTTGGAAACTTGTGCTGTCATGTGGAGCTTTGGAATTCATTTTGTCTTTTTCACCATCACTGGTATTGTAGCATTTATTCTGAGGTTGTTAATGTTGTAACTAAATTTGAAACATTTCTAATTGTAATGAGAATGTTGCAGGACTGCAAAGGGTATTTCTAATTGTAATGAGAATGTTGCAGGACTGCAAAGGGTAACCCTCCAGTTACTTTTGCTATTGCTGCATGTGAAACGCAGAATGTAAATGTGACTGTCTTGCCATGCTTTGGGCTGTCTGAGACAAGTTGTGTCACTGCAAAGGATATGTGGGGTAAAATGGTGCAGGTAATAGTTCTTTGTACTTTTGGCGGTGAATGTTGCTTGGCCTTTTTTATATAGGTATTTCAATTAGAGATTATTGGTGTGGAACTTTATCTTGTTGATATGGTGATTTGGGCTTTAAGAGAAGAAGTTCGCTTAGCAAACATCTTATGAATGGGCTTTTTTATTAAAGCATGTTCATATTTGTGTTTATTTACTAAGATAAATGGACAAGTGTGAACACAAATCATAAGCTCATGTAATAAATAAATGGAAATGAATGTTTGCGATTGGCTCAATTATGTTAGTGAGCATGCTTATAGCTCATTTATGTTTGTTTATTTGGTTTTTTAAAGTTTGATAGACTTTGATTATTAATGAATTTTAGCAAAAAAATTTAGAATGCTTAAATTCGTAGTTTTGATGATAAATTTCTTAAAATTGGTTCTAGATTGTAGTACATTACAAGATTTTTTCAACAATAGGTCATTGTCCAAAATGGAGTTCTAAAATGAAAGATAGTAGTCATATATAGGAACATGATCAATCAAAGGAAGAGGGGAAAAAAGAAAAGGAAGCAGTGGGACCGAATCCCACTGTCTCTACTGTCTCCCTCTGTATTATGAAGTGAGTTGTCGGTATTATTATTTTTTTAACAAATTATGAAAATAAAACACTGTTATCATTATTTGCATAAATAATAAGAAAGTAGTCAATATCTTTTGGGGGCTTGTTTTACTTGTTGAGCTGAGCTCAAGTTTGGTTATAACACAGCGGAGCTGAACTTGAACAAGATAGGCTAGATTTCTTTTGAGATCTGACCAAGTTCAAGTTGGGTATCAAAGAGACAAAGAGAAGTTTCAACAGGGCAAAACTTGGTTTTTTCAGCTTCTTTACACTTCCAGTGTTGATCCTAGGCTTCCTGAAAATCACACGCATGATTACTGTTTATGAGTTCCTTCTTGTGCAATACTGTGTCTTTCCAAAGTTCATTGTCAATTATTGACATCAGCCTATGTGTAAAAGGATTGGAATTAATGTGTTCCTGCATCACAATAGTTAAATATTTGATTTTAACTTGCTTTCCCATATCTCAAGGATGGACAATTTGATCGGGAGAACTTTAATTGTGGACCAAGCATGCCTTCATCACCTGGAGAGACAGTTTGTGCTGCAGTTTCTGCTTCCACATGGGTGGAACCTCATGGAAAGTGTACTGTTGCATTTGCTCTTGCATGGTCATCGCCAAAGATAAAATTTTCTAAGGGAAGCTCATACCATAGGTGAGTCTATGAGGAACCTTTTTCTTTTTCTTCTTCAGTGCATGCTTTTGTATTTTTCTGCACTCTTGGTTACACCTTTGCCATTGCATTGATGCCTAATTATTAAGTATTTGATTGTGGTTATCTATACATCACACTTCTTTCTTCTTCTTTTTCCAAATGGGAAAACTTCAACTTATATTTCTCGAACTTAATAGTTTAGCATAATAGAGTTTTTCACATTTTTAGGCTCAAAATACCAAAAAACTTAACATGTAACAAACCCCAAATATTGTATTTATTAACCGTAGTTATGCTTGCGGTTCTTCGTACATTCTCAGGCCTATGTACCCAGATTTGATGATGATGAGAATGAAATTCTATTTGGCTCTATTTAAACGGTATTTTACACTGTGGTTCTACAATAGTTAGTTGTGAGGTTGAATATACCATAGAAGTAAATATATTATAATGGGGAAATTGCAAATCACGTCCCTCAGGTGTGACCTAATATGTACTTAAATTCCCCCTTTTCAAAGTCGATCTTTTTGGTCCATGAGTTTTCCAAGAATGAACACTTGGGTCCTTTATATATTGAATAAAGAAGTCCAAAAACAGTGCAGTTTCGATTATAAAAAAAAACATTTTGGTTTATAGGAGTATAGTGTCAATTTTATGAAACTCATGAACCCAAATATTTGATCTTTAAAAGACCAAAATAGTGCATTACACCAAACCTTTTTGTAATTTATAATATGGATTAAATATTGTGAGCAATATCTTAGTTAACAATGATTGAGAAATGCTCATATCACTATCTGTGCTCAACATCATGGAATCTGTTTTTTAGACATTGTTTCTTTTTATTGCAGGAGATACACAAAATTTTATGGCACTTCTGAAAGAGCAGCTCAAAATTTGGTGCATGATGCACTGAAGAGTATGTTTTTATGTTTTTATTTGCTTATATTTTCATTAAGACTTATGGATCATTCTGCTCGGAGAGTTTAATCAGTTCAGCAAACTTTCTTGAATCTTGAGATTGTACCTTTTCCATCTCTTTGTAGCTTTCCATAGTATCTGTCTTCAAGGAATCTAAATCTTTGAACTCTTGTTCAGATTACAAGTGGTGGGAGGAAGAGATTGAGAAATGGCAAAATCCTATCCTCAAGGATGAAAGGCTACCAGAATGGTAACTCTTTTGGCAACTATAACCTTTTTGTAATTGGCATTACGTCTGGAATCTTGAGTGGGTGTGTTGTATGAGAAACTGTCTTGATGAAAACATTGAGAAATTGTTCACACGTATAAGTTGTTTATATCTTACCTTTTGAAATATTATAATACTTGTGCTTATGCTATAGGAGAGTGATATACATGGAAACAATAAAATTTATTGGTAAATATGCATGCATGTGCATTAGTTCTTGAATTAGTAGTGTTGTGAGTTTTCTCACCACAAAATTTGTATTAATTATGTCTTGCACCTACAAGGCATGGAAAATGTTGCATAATATATATCAGCATCAAGGAATATTAATACCACTCAGATGAACGTTCATGGCTGTATTTTTTTCTAGCACTTGCATGCTAAAATTCTATGTGCACATGTGCCATTTTTGGGAATGTATTTAGTCTGAATGCCATGCTTAATATTTGCAGGTACAAGTTCACATTGTTTAATGAGCTCTACTTTTTGGTTGCTGGTGGAACTGTCTGGATTGGTACTAATCTGTCTCGTTGCAAGTTTTTTCTCATCTTGATTAAATTATGATGGATCAATCCAACAATATAAGAACATAATTTATTTTTAATACTCACTTATGATATCATTTTGTTATTACTTTCGTCTTTTATTTATTTATTTGGGGTGGGGGGGGGGGGGGGGGTGGGGGGTGCTGTATGAGTTATAAAACAAAGCTATAAGTAGAATGAAGATTTTGTGCTTTTTTTGTACAGACTCTCCCATACTGACTGAAGATATGAGAGATAGCCATCATCCATCACAAGAAATGGAAACCATGGATGTCAATGTTTTTGTAGCCCAAGTGAGCCACAAAGGTGCAGTCAAGCATACTACAACTAATGGTTATCATGTGGCTAGTGTTGGTTCTGAAGACAATGATGAAACACCAAATGTAAACTATCCAATCAAAGATGAATCACTAATGACTCAGGAGGGAAATATCAACTACTCTCTACAGCCCTCATTACTGGAACCCCAGAATAACAGTGATGATGTTGGTAGGTTTCTCTATTTGGAAGGAGTAGAATATATCATGTGGTGCACATATGATGTTCACTTCTACGCATCGTTTGCTCTTCTCGAGTTGTTTCCCAAAATTGAACTCAATATTCAGCGTGATTTTGCTAAAGCTGTGCTCTCTGAGGATGGAAGAAAAGTAAAATTTCTGGCAGAGGGTAATGTTGGAATCCGTAAGGTCAGAGGAGCTATTCCTCATGATCTTGGGACACATGATCCATGGAACGAAATGAATGCATACAATATACATGATACAAGCAAGTGGAAAGATCTGAATCCGAAGTTTGTGCTTCAGGTGTATAGAGACTTTGCTGCCACACAGGACATGTCCTTTGGGGTTGATGTGTGGCCTGCGGTTCGTACTGCTATGGAGTACATGGAACAATTTGATAGGGATGATGATGCTTTGATTGAAAATGATGGATTTCCAGATCAAACGTATGATACCTGGACAGTTCATGGTGTGAGTGCTTACTGTGGTTGTTTATGGCTTGCAGCGCTTCAGGCTGCAGCTGCTATGGCCCTTCAAGTAGGTGACAAGTATTTTGCTGAGTTATGCAAAAGCAAATTTGTGAAGGCAAAATCAGTATTTGAAGCTAAATTATGGAATGGTTCATATTTCAATTATGACAGTGGATCAAGTAGTAATAGTAAATCTATACAAGCAGATCAGTTGGCTGGGCAATGGTATACAGCATCTTCAGGCTTGCCTCCACTTTTTGATGATTCCAAGATTAAAAGTACCCTTCAGAAAATATATGATTTCAATGTAATGAAAGTTCGAGGAGGTAGGATGGGTGCTGTAAATGGAATGCATCCCAATGGAAAGGTGGATGAAACTTGTATGCAGTCACGTGAAATATGGACTGGTGTCACCTATGGTGTGGCAGCTACCATGATTCTTTCTGGAATGGAGGATCAAGCCTTCACAGCTGCTGAAGGTGTTTTCCTTGCAGGCTGGTCAGAGGATGGCTATGGGTAAGTTCCTTGCACAAAGGACTCGTTCAAAATGTCGCTAGATAATTCTATTGTATTAGTTCATAGTTTTGTGTCGTACATTTATTCTTGTTGTGACATACATGTTAAGAGTTTCTGACTCTTTATCAGGAAACAAAAATCATTGATTTTCTTGAACACTGTTGTTTATTTCTCATCTAAACAAATTTAAGGTCGATCAACTGTGTGTGTTTTCTTTGACATGTTGGATCGTTCCCCAGCTGCACCCACCAAGCCAACTTCCCAACCCCATCTTTTATGCTAATCAAATGTGAATAGTACTCTTTCATGGGTGGTCTGGCCTGACCATTGGGAATGTGGCCCTAGTTTTTCTCCTTGTCTCGTAAAGTTGAATTGAAAATCATACTGTAACTGATCATTTGTTAAGTTTTAGTGAATATGGTGGCTGGCTATTGTTTAATATCAAAATTCCATTCCTAGACTGCTCTTTTCATACTTGGAGTCTTATAACACGCCAGTATGGTCACTTGGAACTGTATGTGCCCTTTTTCTTTTGTGATCAAGAATTTCTAGCATTTTTCTTCCATATTATTATTATTATTATTATTATTGTGTGTGCGCGCGTGTGTGGGCAATTTTCCTGCGTATATATTCTTCTTTTTTTATTTTATTTTATATTGACTTGATTTCAGTAATTTTTGACAATAGCCGAGTTGATCATCTTTTCTGCTAATTACAGATACTGGTTTCAGACACCAGAGGCATGGACCATGGATGGGCACTTTCGTTCCCTTATTTATATGAGGCCACTAGCAATTTGGGGCATGCAATGGGCTTTATCTCTCCCTAAGGCAATTCTTGAGGCCCCAAAGATTAACATAATGGACAGACTTCTCTTGTCTCCTAGCACAAGATTCTCTCTTCATGAAACAGGAGTTAGAAAGATTGCAACTAAAGCCAAGTGCTTTGGAAATTCTGTGTTCCACTGCGCTTGCTAATCATGACATGTAAGTTCCCTTATCTTTGTAAAGAAAAAATGTTCACTAAATCTTCTATTGCTTTCCTCAAACCCTCTTCCAGTAGAAGAAAGCTGGGAGAGGTTTTGGGAGAAGTCAATCTTTGCTAAGACAGGCAATAAAAGCCAGGCTGTAATTTGGTTGTCAATTTAGTTATATAGTATAGACCAGTCTTTCTTTGTCATTCAATAGAATTTCTTGTACAATTCTTTTATGAAAATCATCTTTTTAGTTTTGTTATTGTATCAGTACAGGCTGAATGCTTGAATTATATGTAAGATAATTGAGGTCCTGGTTGAAAGAATGAGGCCATCTGAAAATTACTTGCCAGAATTTCAGGAACCTGGTTTCATTATACCTTCCTAAAATTACAGTCAAGTATTGATAAAAATAGAAATGAATAGTTTTGAACGCTGTTTAGTATCTGTTGCTGTTTAATGGGATTCTTGTGAATTCCTGATTTGATATCATTGTAAAACCTCATTTAACAAGGGGTTTTAAAAAACATGAGGAAGCATTGCAACTTTTCACAGCTAAAACGTTTTGAAGTGTGGATGGAAAGTGGAGATCCTATGATTTTCCTAGCAGTTTTAAATAACAGTTTGTTTGATACCTAGATGAAGCTGTGGTTTCTGTTTCTTAATTAACTTTTCCGTGTACTTTGTCCAGTCTTTTTTAGCCAGCTTATGATTAATAATTATGACGAAGTATTTCCAGTTTGAAGATGACTATTGTAAATGACTCTCTCTCTCTTTCTCTCTCTCCCTCACAAACTATATACGGGTATACAAAAATGGCAGTTTGGAGACCATAAGAATGGCAATGGGGCAAGGCGGGGCGGGTTTTGAGATTTTCGTTCCCGTCCCATAAATAGTCGGGGCAAAGGCGGAGCGGAATAAATCGAATTTTGATATTTCCATCCCGCCCTATGAATACTCTCCGAGACCAATACTTGATTTAGGAACAATGTTTATGATGCTTATTTTTTTATTTTTAAGCATTGGGGGATGAGACTTGAATCCTAGAGGAGAGAATAATTCAAGGCCATTTCTCAAGAGTTGGAAGTGACCTGCATGATATATAAATAAATAAATAAATAAACAAATATATATATATATATATATATTGCCAAATACCTGCATGATATTATTGATTGGCACACCAAAATCTTTAATGATAAATCATAACAACGAACGTGGTCCGAAAAAGACTACCTAAGTTTGGAACTTGTTATTGTTTCTTTCGAACCCTTATCCTGAATTGCCTAAAGGTCTATTTCCAATATTTTCTGTGCCACTTTTATTATTCGCTTTTCTAATTTTTGTTGTATATGTACTTTTCTCTTTCTGCCTTAGAGGACCAAATTGGAGAATGAGATATATCATTGTGGTCCTTATCTCACTTTTGCTGTACCGTTTTGCAAATTATATTGGGTGGTATAAATGAGCAATCAGGTTTCAACGTGTGCTAGTAGATAATCACAGTGAAATTATGTTTGGTTTGAATGTTTAATGTGGATGAATATGTTTGGTATTCTGATTATTATATGTAGTATTTATTAGTAAAAATAGCTGAAGTCAGATTTATATAATCTTATTAATTTAGAGTTCATTTATAATTTTTTTTATAAATTATTAGAGAATTTCTTTATAGAATTTAAAATTTTATAAAATTCATTTATATCCATCAAAACTTATTAGATAATTTCTTCTTCATGCAATACTTCAGGGAGTTTCCTTACACAGTTACGCGATGGATGAACAATTTATCAAATGATGTCTCCATTCATTCATTAGATAATTTCTCATTACTTATTGGGTCACGTCATCTTTGTTTGGAAAAATAAAAAGAGAATGGTTAAATACAATTTAAAAATTTTAAATATATTCTATTTAACTTTTTAGATGTAATAAAATTATTATAAAGCCTATATGATATTTTCCTTTCTTAAAAACTATAAACATTAAATGTTGAAAAATTATTACATAAAATATTTAAAATATTCTCTCTATATATAATCAAATTAAAAAAAAAAAAAGAAAAAAAAAACCTGTAAAAAAAATCTGTAACTCTCTCTCTCTCTCTCTCTATATATATATATAAATAAATAATAATAAAAAAAAAAAGCTCTCTCTCTCTCTCTCCATATATTTGTATTAAAAATTTTTTTTGGCTTTTTTATTTTATTTTATTGGTATCCATTTTTTTTAATTTGAAATATTCGTTTATTTAAAAATAATATCATATATATTTTTTTAATTTGTATTTTGTACTATATAAAGTATAGATTTTTTTTTTTTAATTTAGTGTTAGAGGGAGAGTATTTTTTTTTAACATTTAATGTTGATAGTTTAATTATATAAAGTATTTTTCAACATTTACAGTCGTTTGGAACAAATGAAACTCACATTTTTTTTAAAAAAAAATTGTATTTAGAACATTAAATAAAAAATTTTGCATTTGAAACATTAAAAAAATGTGCATTTCAATTTTATGAATTCTGTTGGCCCAAATATGACAATTTCTAGAGGGAAGTGAATAAAAATTTAAATTTTATAATGCAATTAATCACCATAAATGTAATATGTGAATCAATTAAAACAAATTTAATAATAATAAAATGAATAGAGAGAAAAATAAGAAAATTTAGCCAATTTTATAGTGATTCAGAGTCAATCTCTTCTCCTACATCCACTTCTCCTAAATCACACCGATTTAGGGTTCCACTAGTGATCCGGGATTGCGCCCAATGCTTTACAATAGTTGAATCTGAATGTCACCTTAGTTTTCCAGGATTTCGTCCAATACAATAGTTATACGAGATTTCGCCCAATACAAGAGATTTCAAATAATGTTTAAGGTTTTAAGTCACTCAATGACTAACAAGCAAAGTTCTTACAAGATAGAAATTAAATTTATAGTTTTTAACAACAATAAACACAAAAAATATAAGTTAAAAAGCAAATGTGTTCTTGAATTAAGTAAAAGAGGATTATTGAATTTCAACCTTGGATAGTACTTTTAATCACTTGGAATCTCTTCTTCTTCATATGGAGTCTTCATAAATTTATATGTCTTCAATCCTAACTTCAAAATATAACTGTTGTACTTTGAAAACAGTTTTAAAAACTTCTAACGGCTATATTTTTTGTCTGGTGTGACGCATTCATGACGTTGACTTTTGAGTTCATGGGGGTGATTTTGAAAGTCAGGGCGTTGAACTTGATAACAATTTATTTCGCTTATGTATAAGAGTCAGGGCAGTGACTTTGAAAGTCAGGGCGGTGAACTTGAAAGTCAGGACAGTGAACTTTACTTGATGAAAATTCATTTCGCTTCTGTGTAAAATTCAAGGCGGTGACTTTGAAAATCAAGGCGGTAACTTTGAGAGTCAGAACGATTAATATATGTCACTTTATTTAAACACAACTAAGATGTAATATGAGTGAAATATTCAAGTTAAATCCATAACTTTGGAGATAAAACGAATATATAAATTGAATGTCAAGATATTATATATATTTGTATTATTCTCACATATTCAATAAATATAGGCTAATTTAAACAAAAATTTGGAATCATTAAAATATAAAGGAGACAACAGTCTCTCCCTTTTTGATTATGATAAAACTAAGTCTAATAAAACAAACAATTTGTAAGCCTAATCAAACAAAATTTTAAACCATCAACAAAATAAAATAAAAATTACACATTCTCTCCCTTTTTGTCAATAATCAAAAAAGGCAAAACAATAAGTAATGCTTAAAATTTGTACAATAACAAACAAATGGATAAGTTAATTATTAAAAACTTATTCTCTCCCTTTTTGGTCCAAGTAAGTGATAAGGAATCAAAATAGATATTATTCTCTCTATTCATTTTATTATTATTGAATTTGTTTTAATTGATTCACGTATTGCATTTAGCGTGATTAATTGCATTGTAAAATTTAAATTTCTATTCGCTCCCCTCTATGAATTGTTATTCTTGGGCCAACAATTGGTATCAGAGCCAATCTTATTTCCTATATCCACTTCTCTTAAATCACATCGATTTAGGGTTCCACTAGTAATTTGAAATTGCGCCTAATGTTTTATAATAGTTGAATCGGGATTTCACCCTAGTTTTTCGAGATTTCGCCCAATACAATAGTTATACGAGATTTTCCCCAATACAAGAGATTTCAAACAATATTTGAGATTTTAAGTCACTCAATAACTAACAAGTAAAACTCTTACAAGATAGAAATTAAACTTATAGATTTTAAAAATAATGAACACAAAAGATATAAGTTAAAGAGAAAATGTGTTCTTGAATTGAGTAAAAGATGATTAATGAATTTCAAGGTTAGATAGTACTTTTAATCACTTGAAATCTCTTCTTCTTCATATAGAGTCTTCATATATTTATATGTTTTCAATCCCAGCTTCAAAATATGATTGTTGTGCTTTGAAAACAATTTCAGATAACTTCTAACGGCTATATTTTTTTGTCTGATGTGACGCGTTCATAGCGATGACTTTGAAAGTCAAGGCGGTGAACTTTACTTGATAACAATTCATTTCGCTTCTGTGTAAAAGTCAGGACAGTGACTTTGAAAGTCAAGACGATAAACTTGAAAGTCAAGGCGGTGAACTTTACTTGATGAAAATCCATTTCGCTTTTGTGTAAAATTCAGAACGATAACTTTGAGAGTCAAGGCAGTGAACTTGAAAGTCAGGGCAATGATTTTGAGAGTCAGGACAGTGAATATCTGTCACTTTATTTAAACACAACTAAGATGTAATATGAGTGAAATATTCAAGTTAAACTCATAATTTTAGAGATAAAACAAATATATAAATTGAATGTCAAGATATTATATATATTTATATTATTCTCACATATTCAATAAATATAAGTTTATTTAAACAAAGATTTGGAATCATCAAAATATAAATGAGACAACAAATTCAATTTCATAAAATTGATAACTAAATCAAATTCCATCAAAATGTATGAATTTTAAAATGAATTTCACAAAACTAATAAAATAATATTAAGAACAAAAATATTATTTTTATTCCTCTTTTATTTAATATCATTCTCTCTCTCCTCTATCTTTCTCTTTCTCCTATTTTGTTTTTCTTATCACCCTCACTCTCCTCTTACTAATTCTCACTCTCTCCTCTTACTAGTTTCTCTCTCTAACATTTTTTTTCTTTTTTTATTTTTTTCTTCTATCTAATTTTTTATTACATTTATAAATTTAAATATTAATTATAAATATAAAATATAATTATTTTTTAGCTATTTTAATTTTTTCTAATTATATTTATTATATTAAAGATATTTTAGGAAATAAGAAAGAATATCTCAATCGAATTTTAAGTTATATATGTAAATATGAAAATTCATTTGTAAATAAATTTTACATTTATAATTCATTTGTTTTATTCGAATTGTTAATGTTTATAATTTTTAAGAAAGAAAAAGATCATATGAGATTTATAATAATTTTATTATATCTAAAAAGTCAAATTGGATATATTTAAAATTTGTAGAGTGTATTTATCCACTCCCAATAAAAATATAAAATTAGGTTATCAAATTCAAATTGTGCAGTCCCATTTTATCAGGGAGATAGCCACGGCCCACAGGTAAAAGTTTGGGGCCCTATTTACAGATGGAAAATATGTTTGATTAGTCTTTTATTCCTAATTTTTTATTTGAAAATATTATTAATTAATTATTATTATTTTTTTTGAAAAAAACACAAACCGGCTTTATTGCTTTTCAGAAATCAAAATGTTCTCAATGGAAGGTGCGGACATATACCCACTCTTGCTCATTAGACATATTATTAATTAATTATTTAAAAGCACACGTATTATATGATTTATAGTTTACTGGATATTTGATAAAAAAAAAAAAATTATGTAACTATTAACTTTTTAATTTTAAATATGTTTGATTATTTTTATTTTTAATGATAACTGTTAGCTGTTAAGTAGTCAAATAACTATTACTTACAAAAACTCTAATTTGAAGTTTTTTTTAAAAAACCAAATTACTTTATTAAAAAATAATATTTAAATAAAAAATAAATATTAATATTTATCAGTTATTAAACATATTAACATCAACAACTAATAATAATTTTATCAAATACCTAACAATAATTAACTATTAGCTAATAGTTATTGGCCATCATCAATTATTAGCGGCCATTAATAGTTGTTACGAATTTCTAAACCAAAAGGATACTTTGTCATTTTCTTTTTTTAATTATTCCCAATACAAATTCTAAATACATTAAACCAACCCTTATATTTCTATTTTATATAGTATTTTCCGACCTCAATAAGGATTATTAAAAAAAAATTTGCAAATGTCGACGTGAATTTACAAGTTATACGTTTAAGATTACTTTTTTTTTTTAAATTTTATTACAAAACAAAGCATTGGAATTGAGAGGATTCATGCTCTCGTGAGATTTTGTCTTATATTTCAATAAATAAAAACAAATCATTTTAGTGGGTTTTCAAATTTATTATGAAATTTAAAGAGTTATCAATCTTTTGAACATTATCGAATAGCAAATTAAGCATCAAGTTTTTAACCCATCTAGACATGACTTTGTCACATGCCAGAAAACATGTTTGGTATGCAAAGAACATAGTGTAATAAAATATATTTTTAATGTTAATAATACATTTTATTCAATTATATTATAGTTTATTGTTTGAACAAATGGACGACAAAAATAAGAAAAATAAAGACACATAATTTACGTGATTCGATATAAGTTTACATTCACGAGCAAAGACGACAAAGAAATTTTACTATGGTAACAAAAAAGGAGAGTACAAAATTGGCTTGACAATATTTAAATATCTCACACCCTAAATACACATAAAATACAAGAATATTTTATCTACCCGGTGTTTACCCAAGCTCACAAATCACTCACAAACAAAACTTTGAAGTAACTAAACTATTTATCACAAATAGTTACTTTGTTGCTTAACTTGATGAAATGCAAGAAGCGAGCATGACTATTTATAGCCATTCAAAACGAAGAATATGTGGCTAATAATTAAAGCTACATTTATGCTCTTTACACCACAAATTGGTCATTATTGTTGTACTAATAATGCTCTCCAAGTTGGAATTCACAAATTGGTCATTATTGTTGTACTAATAATGCTCCAATATAATGCTCTCCAAGTTGGAACCCACAAATTGGTCATTATTGTTGTACTAATAATTCTCCAATATAATGCTCTCCGAATTGGAATAATGATGATTTGGATTGATATTTTATCTAAATTCAAGCCACACATAACAAATCTCCACTTTGACTTGATTTTTGCCAAGTTTCAAAATAGTGAATCCGTATGTCGCCTTCTCTAATGTCCTTCTGGGCAATTCAAATATTGCGAACACCAATTAAGTTCAAGCAATACTTGAACTTACTTACTGAAATAGACTTTGTCAACATGTCAGTCGGATTGTCAGTAGTACCAATTTTCTTAACAGAAATATCACCTTAAGAAATAATATCATGAACAAAATGGTACTTCACATCAATATGTTTTGTTCGCTCATGAAACATTTGAACTTTTGTTAAGTGAATAGCACTCTGACTATCACAGTCGACGAAAATCACCTTTTGATCTGAACTGAGCTCATCAAGCAAACCTTTTAACCAAATGGCTTCTTTAATAGCCTCAACAACTACCATGTACTCTGCCTCCGTAGTGAACAATGCTATTGTAGACTGTAAAATAGCTTTCCAACGGATAGCAGTATTACCAAGAGTAAATACATAGCCTGTAATAGATCTCCGCTTGTCAAGATCACCTACATAGTTTGAATCAACATAACCAACCACATTTCCCTTGCTCCTTCCAAATTCCAAACAAGAATTAGCAGTGCCCCGCAGATATCTCAGAATCCATTTCACTGCTTACCAGTGTTCTTTACCTGGATTAGACATATATCTACTAAAAATTCTAACTACATGTGCAATATCAGGATGAGTATAAGCCATAGCATACATGAGACTATCAACAACACTAAAGTAGGGAACATGTGACATGTACTTAATATCATTCCCTGACTGTGGTGACATAGCAGCAGAAAGTCTAAAATGAGCATCAAGTGGAGTACTTACAGGTTTAGTATTTTTCATACCAAAACGCTCTAACAAATTTTCAACAAAACTCTTTTGAGTAAGATAAAGTTTTCCTGCAACTCTGTCTCTTTGAATCTCCATACCAAGAATTTTCTTGGCTGCTCCTAAATCTTTTATCTCAAATTCACCACTCAATTCTGATTTTAATTTGTTGATTTCAGACATATGCTTAGCTGCAATCAGCATATCATCAACATAGAGCAGCAAATACACAAATAAGCCATCTGCAAGTTTTTTGAAATACACACAGCTATCATACTGTCTCCTAGAATAGTTGTGGCCAACCATAAAAGAATCAAACCTCTTGTACCACTGTCGAGGAGATTGTTTCAGACCATACAATGATTTTTTCAACAAACAAATATGATCTTTCTTGCCTTCGATCTCAAAATCCTCGGGTTGTTACATATAGATTGTCTCATCAAGCTCTCCATGCAAGAAGGCAGTCTTAACATCCAGTTATTCCAACTCCAAATTCTGCATAGCAACCAAAGCAAGCAAGACACGAATAAAGCTATGTTTAACAACATGTGAGAACACATCATTAAAGTCAACCCCATGTACCTGACTGTAACCCTTTGCAACTAACCGTGCCTTGTACTTGACATCTTCAACACCTGGAATAACATTTTTCTTCTTGTAGACCCACTTGCATCTAACAATTTTCTTGTCTTTAGGCGGTTTGACCAAATCCCAAGTTCTATTTTTGTGAAGGGACTCCACCTCTTACTGCATAGCCACTAACCACTTAGTAGAATCATCACAAAAAGATAACCTCTGAATATGTTGAAGGAACACCAACTGCATTTGTGTCTTCTGCCACAGCTAGTGCAAATGAGACATAATTTGTTAGTCTCTGATGCCTCATCTTCTTTTTTGGTGGCTTATGTTTAGCATAAAGTCTTATTCTTCACTTTGTGGTGTTTCCTTTTCTTCAATAGAGGTAAGGATCTGAACTGGGTTTTGTGGAGAGGGTTCATTCTCCACCTCAAACTCCATCTGCTTAGAAGAACTTGCAGCATCTGTATCAAAAGAAACAGAAGTCTCTTTTCTGGTAAAAGTATCATTTTCGGAATGTAACATAGCAGATTCATCAAACACAACATCTCTGCTAATTATCAGTTTTGGAGACTTGGAATCAAGGCACCATAATCTATATCCTTTTACAGCATAAGGATAACCAATAAATATGTACCTTTTGGATCGTGACTCTAATTTGCCATCATTAACATGTGCATAAGCAGGACACCCAAATACCTTTAAATCAAAATATTCAGCCGGTTTACCAGACCATACCTCATTTGGAGTCTTTAAGCCAATTGCTGTGGATGGAGAACGATTCACCAAATGACAGGCTGTAGAAGCTACTTTTGTCCAAAAGTCTTTAGATAAGCCAGAATTTGATAACATACAACGAACTTTCTTTAAGAACATTCTGTTCATACGCTCTGCTATACTATTTTGTTGTGGTGTGCCTCTGACTGTAAGGTGACGAACAATGCCTTCATTTTTGTATAATTCATTAAAATCACTTTGACAGAACTCTAGACCGTTGTCTATTCTGAGTCGTTTTATTTTTTTTCCAATTTGTTTCTTAACCAAAGCCTTCCATTGCTTAAAGGTGGCAAACACATCATTTTTATGCCTTAGAAAATATACCCATACCTTTCTAGAATAATCATCAATGAAGGTAAGCATATATCGAGCACCACCTTTTGATGGGACACGTGCAGGCCCCCAAAGATCTGAATGAATGTAATCCAGAGTACCTTTAGTTCTGTGAACTGCAGTACT
>CATKHJ010822273.1:0-10534 GCA_949750685.1 Vernicia montana | reverse complement strand
ATTCCTCTTGTTCCTTGTCCTTGGGTTCTACATGAACCATTCCAATAAACCACAATTAGATCATCATTTCCTAACTTATCTATAGAACCATGATAGATTCTAATCCCCATACTTCTAGTTCTATACTTAGCATGCAATCACATATCATCACAACAAACGAATTCAAGAATCGATTCACACTTTCTATTAGGTCTAAAAGACCTTGAACCAATGTCCATTTCATTCTCAATTACAATCCACATTGATCATACATGACAATTAGCATGCCTAAGCTTGAAATTAAAGCATGAAAATTTTGGCATCCCCAATTGGTACGCCCAGAGGGTACGCCCGTACCCTCTACCCGTACCTTAGGAAGATCACACAGAGGAAACGGTACGCCCAGGGGTACGGGCGTACCCTTGCCAGTGCTCCTCCTCTGGCAGACAGAATGAATGGTACGCCCGTGTTACTGGGCGTACCTTCACTCTAGGTAAATTTTCCCGAGAAAAATCCTTCAAATTGCGAAGGAAAACATACCCATTTGACATTCAAAGCAAAATCACTTTCAAATATGCAATTTATGCAAAGTTAGACTCCTTTTTATCACTCAAAGCATAGATCAACCAAAGAATCTTTAAAATCCATCTTTGATCAAACTCATTATCACTAAAATTAGAGATCTTGAAACCCATTTTCTTCAAAGTAAGAAAGTTTAAAACCCATTTTGTAAATCCATTCCCATACACTTAATATTTCTTAAATCAAGTTTACAATTATCATCTTGATGCATTTTCACAAAGAAAACTCTTTTCCTTAAATCCCATTTCATCAAAATTAAAGAAAGGAAGAAGATGAAGATCACAAATCACTAATAATAAAGCGCCATACAATTGAATAGAAACGTTTAGATTTGAGATTTTTACCTTAAGATCTTCCTCTTTGATGGTGACTCTCTTGACCAAAGAAGAAAAGAAGAAAATCTTGAGAAAAACTTTTGAGAGAAAATGTGTTCTTGCTCTTGAGAGAAATTGAGAAAAGATGATGAAAAATTGTTTTGTTTTATTGTCTTCAAATCAATGAGTGGTTGCCAAATTCTTTTTAAGTCCTTTAATTCAAAACAAATTACAAAGAAGATGATACATCTTGACTAGGTTCAATGAACCTTGAAAAATATAATTTACCATTTTTCTTACAATTTCATTTCTAGCGCAAATAATTACCATTTCAGTCCATATTTTCTCCATTAATCCACTATCTATGCCGGCCACTACAATGGCTAAGGCTAATCATTTCTTAAATTAATTAATATATATCAATCACATATACACATTCATAAACTTATAGAATTTAATCATTCTCATATAATTCAAATTGTTTAAGAACCTAGGGTATTACATTAGCTCCTAATAATATTAGACGCCGACTAAAAACGAGACTCCTCAATTTCTCGGATGATACCCTTTCCTTTCGATTCTACAATACATTACACCCTTCCTTAACCATAAACAAATATTACACATTTCCACATTACATAATTAATCATTAAATCAAACATTATATACATATTTGTCAATTAATCAAATTAAGGAATTTAATTCATTTCCCTTTTCAATTCCTTAATTAAAATTCATTTCCCACACATGAATCAAAGTAAATATATATTCCAATAATTCATGATATTAATTTACATCTTAAAAATCAAAATCCCTAAATATACCAATTCCATCAATTTGGAAAAAAATTATTTTATTTATCCAAATCCCAAATTGATCTTGCAATCATTAAATTATATCATATACAAATTTAATTAACCAATCAATTTCAATTAATTCAAGCTAAATCCCAAAATCCCCAATTTACTCCATAAACCCTAAAATTTGGGGAAAATATCAATTTCATAATCAAACTTTAAATTAAACATAGATTCATCAAATTAACATTCCAATAACTCATATTCATCTTTCAATTGAAATCAAATCACTTTGATTCTCACAAATCCCTATTTTTCCATAATAGGGTGATTTGGAAAAAATCTATAATTTTACATCCAAATCTTAAATTGATCCTTGAATCATGAAATTAACATAATATTAATCATATAGCATCAAACAAATATCAAAAATACTCATCAAATCATATACTTCCCTTATATCATCAATTATGCCTTCAAAAATTCAAGTTTTGTATAAAATCACCATAATTCAATTTGACACTTCTAAACTACTTTTCCACACCCTAAATGATTTTAGATATCATTAAAATTAATTTAGAACACTTTCCCCCCATATTTCTAGAATGGGCCGAACCATATAGGGAAAATTGCCAAAAATGAATTTCATATCTTTCATGCTTATTTCACTTGTTAATCCTTCAATTCCAAACTTTAATTTACATAATCCATCAAAAGACATACAAAATAGATCCCCCTTGATATTCCTTAATTTAACCATACCATTGAAATGAAAATAAAAAGAAATAACTTCAACCAAACTCTAAACTCATATCAATAACCATAAAAGAATTCACTAAGCACTAATTCTCACCTTTGGAAAATCTTAGTTTGCTATCCTTTGAAAATAAGAACAAGTAGAGAGGTTTGGTGTTTTGAGAGAGTTTTGTCTTCCTTTGCTTTAAGGTGGGGTGGCACAAAGTGAAGAGGAAAGGTAAAAATTTGGCTTATATATCCTTTATGTGAATGGTGGAGATTTCAACTTGAATAATCAAATGGCTTTGATGGAATCAAGTTAGATGGCCATGATTTGATTAACACCAATGGTCTTGATGTTCCTTAGGTGTTATGGTGACTATGCAAGATGATAATGGTGAATAAGAAAAAATAATGAACTTGGTCTTGATATGAAGAAGAAAAGAGTTCTAATAGCTTAAGTAAGTTGACCTTTAGTCAATTTTGGAGTCTTAATAGCCAAAATCAACTTTTCCACCACTTAGCTCAACTTTAACTCATCTTAAACTTAATAAAAATTAAATCCTACAAATTTAAACATTGTTAGGCCGGCCATGCCTAGGTTTTGGGCTTTGAAATCCCAAAAGCCCATTTACAAGCCCAACCGAGCAACTTCCGATTCGTTAAATTTTCCATAACTTTTTTTCGTTCCTTTTTCACTAGCAAATAAATTCCCACCTTCCCATATCATTATATACCTTATAACAATTGATACATTACTCCTTTCAATTTAATTAGACACATAAAAATACATACAAACAATAAAATATCCAATTCGTGCATTTAACATACATTACATACCAAGTTCCATTATGTTCCCATTATCAATTCTATAATGTACTATCTATAGAATTTATATTCTATATCATTTTCATAACCCTAATAGGCTATGAAAACCTCAGGTATTACATTCTACCCCCCTTAGAAAAATTCATCCTCGAATTTTAATAAACTTACTATGACGATTGAAATAAATGCGAATATTTCTGAAGCATATCACTTTCACTTTCCCAAGTGCATTCTTCGACATTATGATTTCGCCATTGCACCTTCACCGTAGGTATTTCCTTGTTTCGCAGCTTTTTTACTTGTCGATCCAGAATAACAATCGAAATTTCTTCGTAAGAAAGATTTCCATCAACCTCAATAAATTGTGGTTGCAATATGTGCGAAGGATTGGACACGTACTTCCGCATCATTGACACATGAAAAACTGAATGTACATGTTCCATCGTAGGAGGAAATGCAAGTCTGTATGAAACCTCTCCGACTCTACTAAGAATCTCAAAAGGTCCAACAAAATGAGGAGATAATTTTCCCTTCTTGCCGAACCTCATCACTCCCTTCATTGGCGAAACTTTCAAGAATACATGATCTCCTACTGCAAACTGAACATCCTTCCTCTTAGGATCAGCATAACTCTTGTGGCAACTAAAAGTAGTCCATAGCCTCTCTTGTATAACCTTCACTTTGTCAGTAACTTCCTTTACCATATTAGGGGCTTCGAGATATTTATCACCGACTTCTAACCAACAGATCGGAGATCTACATTTCCTACCATATAACTCTTCGTAAGGCGCCATTCCTATTGAGGAATGATAACTATTATTGTATGCGAATTCAACAAGTGGCAAATGCCTATCCCAGCTACCTCTAAAATCCATAACACACATACGAAGCATATCCTCCAACGTCTGAATTGTTCTTTCAGACTGTCCATCTGTTTGAGGATGAAAAGTAGTACTGAAGTCAAGTTGCGTTCCCAATGATTCTTGCAACTTCTGCCAAAATCTCGAGGTAAATTGTGTACCTCGATCTGAGTTAATTGAAAGTGGAACTCCATGCAACCTCACAATCTCATTAATATATATACGAGCATAATCCGCTGCAGTATACGTAGTCTTTACTTCAATGAAGTGTGCCGATTTCGTCAATCAATCCACTATGACCCAGATAGAGTCATACCCTTTCATCGCTCTCGGCAATCCTATTACAAAATCCATAGTAACTTGTTTCCACTTCCATTCGGGCAATCTTATCTCCTGAAGTAACCCAGAAGGTAGTTGATACTCAAACTTCACTTGTTGACAGGTAAGGCACGAAGCGACAAAATTCGCCATGTCTTTCTTCAATCCCAGCCACTAATACGAACTTTTCACATAGTGATACATCTTAGTGGCACCCGGATGTACACTGTAAGGAGTTTGATGTGCCTCCTTCAAAATTCTTTCTCTTAACCCTTCTACGTTTGGTACACAAAGTCGATTTCTACATTTCAGAATGCCCTCCTCCATTTTGAACTTTGGAGCTTGTCCCTTTTCCAAGTCTTTCTTGATCTTCTCCAATTGAGGATCTTGACTTTGCAAGGTCTTAATCTCATCAATCAATTTTGGCTTCACTTGGAAATAAGCCAACAATACTTGCGAATCATTCACCTCCAATCGCAAGCCTTCGTTGAACATCTATTTTAACTCTCTCACTATAGGTCTCCTTAGAGCCGCTATATGAGAAAGACTACCCGTCGATTTTCTACTAAGAGCATCCGCTTCTACATTAGCTTTACCAGGATAGTAAAAGATTTGACAATCGTAATCCTTAAGCAATTCTACCCATCGTCGCTGCCTCAAATTTAAGTCTCTTTGCTTTAAAATATACTGAAGACTCTTATGGTCAGTATAAATCTCACATTTCTCCCCATACAAATAATGTCTCCAAATTTTTAAAGCAAAGACAACTGCCGCCATTTCTAAATCATGGGTAGTATAATTCACTTCATGTCTCTTTAATTGCCTAGATGCATAGGCAATAACCCTTCCGTTCTGCATCAATACATCCTAAATCGATTCTCAAGGCATCACAGTATATAGCAAAATCTTCATTCCCTTCTGGTAGAGCTAACACTGGAGCCGAGATCAAGCAATCTTTAAGCTTTTGAAAACTTTCTTCACAAGACTCATCCCACTTATACTTTACTTGCTTCCTAGTAAGCTTCGTTAACGGTGTCGCCATCTTTGAGAAATCCTTTATGAATCGACGGCGAACTACGTAGATTTTGATTCCCATTCGAAGGGATACGTAGGCATGCCTGTCTAAAGCATGAAATCCAATTAAAATAAACTTTCTTCCCATTTCACCTTCTTCACATAGTTTAGGTTTTGTATTTTCTTTTGTTTTTCTGTTTTATTTATTTAGTTTGGGGAATGGATGACTTCCCTAGAATCCCATAAAGGTTAGAGGAAGTATCCCCTAATTTGTTTTGAATTGTAAATTTAATTATTTTTCTGCTTTCTTTATTTTGCCTTTTAATACTTTCTTTACCTTCTTTTATTGTTTAATGATTCATGCATTATATAATTGTTCATGCATTATAAACTGTTTATGAAATTAATTTTAAGTCATTTTGTATTAAACTTGCCAAACTCGTTTTTCTTAAATAAACAAAAAATCTAGTCCCCGAATCCTTTTTGGTAATCGCGGATTAGTGCAACTTTTCTATTGGGATAATAATTGGAGTCAAATGAGTTTTTCCTTACTTTTCCCAATTAATAAATAAATTAAGGTGGCGACTCCCAAAACACTTTTCAAAATCAACCAATCTGAACACGAGGGTTCAATCTTGAGTACAAACCCAAATGAGCATTTCGATCCCCCTCTAGCTGATCGGACCAGTACTCGGGCGAGACCTCACAATTGGTGACTCCACTGGGGACCACTTTCTTTTTAATAAAAAGAAAATAAGAGGACTAATAATTGGTTTAAATCAAAGTTTGACACTTTTAATACATAAGTGGCTTTCACGCATCACTTGCATAAGCTCATTGCCTTTCAAACCTAGATTTCTTAGGAAAACAATGGATAGAAAGTAACATCGAGTGGGTAACCCTCCTTGGGTCTATTCACCGATAGTGAAATCATCCACCCCCGACGTAGTGAGTAAGCACATACTATTGGACCCACACGAGGCTCTTTGACTCATATATGGTTAGGTATATCGCTGCTCTAGTATGACGGGTACCAAATTTCAAGCCACCCTTACCTTTTTATGTAATGAACCTAGTACCTGACAATAGGTTGTATGTACCATATCCAAAGCCTTGCACAAATTGTATATCCATGAAATATTTTTTCCCATGCATATCATGCATCCATTATATACAAAACAACATGTATTCATCTCAAACCTAGGTTATACCTTGAACCGATGAAGAGTCAACACTCTGTAATACCCTAGGTCTTAAACAATTTGATTTGCATAAGGATGAATTAAATTGAATGCTTTTATGCTTGGAAAAATTAAATTCAATGTTATTACATGTGAAATTCAATGATGAAATTTTGATAAATTCCATAAGTATATGAATATATATATGTATGTGTATATGTGTAACATGTGGCTAAGTGATGGGCTAACCAAGCCCCAATAGTGGCTGGCCATGGTGCTATGATGGTGGAAAAATATGAGCTAATGAGCCAAATTGATTTTGAATTGTGTTAGAAATGGGTTAGTGAAAAGTGGGTCCCACTTTCCACTAACACCATTATTTATATATTATTTCTTTTTTGCCTATTGTAAGGTTCATTGAACCTAGACAACATACATCATCCTATTTTCACTTGAGTTAAAATTTTTAAAAGAAATTGCAAAGCTTATCAAGGAAGCTATAAATTCCTAGCTATCTATTTTCCATGATCAAATCATGGCCACTCATTTTTAAGTCAAACATCAAAATTGGCTATCATCTTTTTCACTTTCACAAAAACTATTAAGATCAAAAACTTTTCTCTACTTCTTTTCTTCTTCTCTTTTTCTTCCTTCTTTCTTCATTTAGTCAAGCAAATCACCATCAAAGAGAAGATCTCAAAGGTAACAACCTAAGATCTAAAGTCCTTTCTTCATTTTAACAATGTTTTACTTGTTTGTGATTTGGTTTCTTTTCTTCTCTTTCCTTTCAAAAGATTTACCCAAATGGGTTTCAAAAAAGGGATCTTCTTTGAGAAGATGCATCTAGATGATGGTTCATAATCATGATCTAGGTGTATTGATTATAGACAGTTGAATAAGGTGACAGTGAAGAACAGGTATCCTTTGCCAAGAATTGATGATTTGTTCGATCAATTACAAGGGGCCAGTCATTTCTCAAAGATTGATTTATGGTCAGGTTATCATCAACTCAAAATCCGGAAAGAGGATATTTGTAAAACTATGTTCAGAACTAGATATGGTCATTATGAGTTTACTGTGTTGCCTTTTGGTTTGACCAATGGACCAACAGTTTTTATGGACCTAATGAATTGAGTATTCAAACCTTTCTTGGATAGATTTGTGATCGTGTTTATAGATGATATCTTAATTTACTCGAAGAGTAAATAAGATCATGAGGAGCATCTGAGAACAGTGTTACAGACTTTGAGGGAGCATAAGCTTTATGCCAAATTATCAAAGTTTGATTTTTGGTTGGAGCAAGTATGTTTCTTTGGTCATGTGGTGGGTAAGGAAGGAATTAAAGTAGATCCTAAGAAAGTGGAAGCAATAGCAAATTGGCCTCAACCCGCAACTGTCACAGAGATAAGAAGTTTCTTGAGATTGGCGGGATATTACCGTCGATTCATAAATGATTTCTCGAAGATAGTGACACCATTAACGAGGCTTACCAGGACGCAAGTGAAGTATAAGTGGGATGAATCTTATGAGGAGATTTTTCCAAAGCTTAAAGATTGCTTGATTTCGGCTCCAGTGTTAGCTTTACCCGAAGGGAATGAAGGTTTTGCTACATATTGTGATGCCTCGAGAATTGATTTAGGATGTGTGTTAATGAAGAATGGAAGGGTCATTGCCTATGCATCTAGGCAATTAAAGAGACATGAAGTGAATTATCCTACCCATGATTTAGAAATGGCAGTAATTGTCTTTGCTTTAAAAATATGGAGACATTATTTGTACAGGGAAAAATGTGAGATCTATACTGACCATAAGAGCCTTCAGTATATTTTAAAGCAAAGAGACTTAAATTTGAGGCAGTGAAGATGGGTAGAATTACTTAAGAATTACGATTGTCAGATCTTTTATCATCCTGGTAAAGCTAATGTGGTAGCTGATGCTCTTAGTAGGAAGTCGATGGGTAGTCTTTCACACATAGCGACGTTGAAGAGGCCTGTAGTGAAAGAATTAAAACAGATGTTTAACGAAGGCTTGCGATTGGAGGTGAGTGGTTCACAAGTATTATTGGCTCATTTTCAAGTAAAGCCGAAACTTATTGATGAAATTAAAACCTCGCAAAGTCAAGATCCTCAATTGGAGAAGATTAAGGAAGACTTGGAGAAGGGACAAGATCCAGAGTTCAAAATGGATGAAGATATTCTGAAATGTAGCAATCAGCTTCGTGTGCCGAATATAGAAGGGTTAAGAGAAAGAATTTTGAAGGAGGCACATCAAACTCCTTATAGTGTACATCCGGGTGCCACTAAAATGTACCATGATGTGAAGAGTTCGTATTGGTGGCCGGGATTAAAGAAAGATGTGGCGAATTTTGTTGCTTTGTGTCTCACCTATCAGCAGGTGAAATTTGAACATCAACGACCTTCTGGGTTACTTCAGAAGATAAAATTGTCAGAGTGGAAGTGGGAACGTGTTACTATAGATTTTGTAGTAGGATTGCCGAGAACGATGAAAGGGTATGACTCCATCTGGGTTATAGTAGATCGATTGACAAAATTGGAACATTTCATTGAAGTAAAGAATACATATACTGCGGTTGATTATGCTCGTATTTATATTAATGAAATTGTACGATTGCATAGAGTTCCACTTTCGATTATTTCAGATCAAGGTACTTAGTTTACTTCAAGATTTTGGCAAAAGTTACAAGAGTCACTAGGAATGCAACTTGACTTCAGCACTGCTTTCATCCACAAACGAATGGACAATCTGAAAGAACAATTCAAACGCTAGAAGATATGCTTTGTATGTGTGTTATGGACTTTGGAGGTAGTTGGGATAGGCATCTGCCACTTGTTGAATTTGCATACAACAATAGTTATCATTCTTCTATAGGAATGGCGCCTTATGAAGCATTGTATGGTAGAAAATATAGATCTCCAATCTGTTGGATAGAGGTTGGTGATAAGTATCTCGGAGCCCCTGACATGGTAAAAGAAGCTATTGAAAAAGTGAAGGTTATACAGGAGAGACTAAAGACTGCTTTTAGTTGCTACAAGAGTTATGCAAATCCTAAGAGGAAGAATATTAAATTTGCAGTGGGAGACCATGTATTCTTGAAGGTTTCTCCAATGAAGGGAGTGATGAGATTCGACAAAAAAGGAAAGCTATCTCCTCGATTTGTTGGACCCTTTGAGATTCTTAGTAGGGTCAGAGAAGTTTCATATAAACTTGCACTACCTCCTACAATGGAGCACGTACATCCAGTTTTTCAAGTGTCGATGCTAAGGAAGTACGTATCTAGTCCCTCGCACATATTGCAATCACAACTTATTGAGGTTGATGGAAATCTTTCCTATGAAGAAGTTCCAATTGCCATTTTAGACTGACAAGTAAAGAAACTGCGAAACAAAGATGTACCTATGGTGAAAGTGCAATGGCATAATCATAACATCGAGGAATGCATACAAGAAAGTGAAAACGATATGCTTCAGAAGTATCTGTAATTGTTTCAGTCATAGTAGGTAAGTTCTTTAAAATTCGCAGATGAATTTTTTTTAAGGGGGGTAGAATGTAATACCCAAGGTTTCCATAATCCTTTAGAGTTATGAAAATGATATAAAATATAAATTCTATATATCGTACATTATAGAAATGATAATGGGAATAAAACGAGACCTTTGTATGTTTTGTATGTTAAGTGCATTGTTTGAATATATTTAAATATGTGTATGTATTTATATGTGTTTAATTAAATTGAAAAGAGTAAGTTATCAATGTGTAAAAGGTATTGTGAACCCTCATTTTAGCACCTCTAAAACTATTTCTGAATGTACAGAACTGATCAGAATATTTTTCTAGCTAAGAAAGCACTTTTCCGATCCTGATCGGACAACCTGTATCAGACAGTGTTTTTCCAAAACTGACCGAAT
>CATKHJ010822256.1:0-12726 GCA_949750685.1 Vernicia montana | reverse complement strand
AAAATATTATTTAAAATATTTTGGAGTTGATGCCTTAAAGGTTGGCATACCTGTGTATCCCTTTGAATGAGAATCAAATCTCACGCAGTTCTCCCTTCTTGCAAAGGAGGGGTTTTACTCAAAAGATGTTTGATTTGATTTATTAATTTAATTCAAATTTTAAATTAATAAATTTTAGATCTTTTCAGATTTAGATCCAAATAAATGCATAATAACAGGATAAATTTTAGATCTGATTTTAGAATTTAAAAGATGCAAGAGAAAGAAATTATATCTTTGCTTTTCTTGGCTTTTTTGCGAATGGGACGAGCTTGGCTCCGGATCTGAGCTCCACTTCAGATTAGGAACTCAAAATAAATAATAACAATTTTAAATTGAAATTATTTTGGTAAGTGGAAGGATTTGGATATGTAAAAATAATTTTTGACAAAATTTCGGTAACAAAAGAAGTGGTTTTTTTTATTTTCTCCCGGTTCCTTGTCTGATTTTTTGAAGGGGGAAGTGGGGTATTTATAGAGGAGGGAGAGAGGGTTCAGGCGGCACCGGCGGCAAGTGCGGCACACCAACGGTGCCGCGTGCTGCGCGACACGTTTCACGTGCCGTCTAGTCGGCTCTTGGCTTGGGTTGGTCTGGTTCAGTCCGGTTCGCTCGGATCGATTCGATTTTGCACTGTTTTGATCCGTTTTAGCCCGTTTCTGATCCGATTTGGGTTCGGTTTGATTCTATAGGCTCATAGTTGAAAATCGGCGTTGCCGTCCAAACGGTTTCTAGCCTAGCACAATCTGGTTCACCCGGATCAATCTGATTTTGCAATGTTTTGATCGATTTTAGCCAATTTCTGATCCGATTTGAACTCAGTTTGATTCTATAGATTTGTAATTAAAAATCGGTCGTCTGGGGGTGCAATTCTAAGGGTTCACAATAAGTTGTCATTTATTTGGGAAGAAACTTTTGTATCCACAAGTTTTAGTATTAAGAAAATTGATGGTCTTAAGGATGTGCAAATGGCTTTGAAATATATATCCATAACTCGTGATATATCTACTATATCATCATATTGAATTCCTCCATCATCCTTGATGCTAAATTCTTTTCCATTCTAAAATTAACTTTAGAATGGAAGAAACTTGTATTCTTATCACCTCCTTTAAGCCATGAAATACAGGATTTCTGAGCCCATATTTATTCTTCTCTTTCAAGCAGCTCCTTAAGAGTATTATTAAGTTGATTTTGCTCAACCAAACAATCCCTCTAATAGTATTGCAACTGCAAGTCCCTGAGCCTCTTCTTAGCTGCCATAATTTCCTATGAAGCTACCCCGAAATCCTCCCTTTCCAACGCCAATCCACAATTTTCAATTCTACCTTCGACACTTTTCCATACAAGACTAGATTCCATTTTGTTCCACGTTGGTTCATGATAAACTTAGAGAGCTTTGAGCAAAAAATTGTGTTCTTTTGGAGGAGAATTCCCATTTATATCAAGAATACAAGTTGATCTTCAACCCTTAAAATAGCTAAACTACCATATACAAATTTGTTTAAAAAAATACCCTACAATTATTATGTGGTGTTTCTATGGTGATTTGCGTTTTTTTTATTATTGATATATGATATTTTGTTATTTGATTGATGTTAAAAGAAGTTATTCAAATTTGACCCGTAGAAAGACTAAAAAGTTGAACAATGGCAGTTTGTCACCAAGTGGAGCGTGTTCCCGCCGATTGACTCAGTCAAAAGCTTTGTCAACTCAATCTATTTTTTCAATTTCAGTAATCTGGTTTGATTACAAATCTGATATAAGTTTATGTAACTATGCAATATCTTGTATATCTACCTTGTACTATCTTTTCATTTAATGAAATATTTTTTTTTTAAAAAAAAACCTACAATTAGTATATACTAATTAAGGAAAGAATAAAAGATTTACAAACATAAATGATAACTGTAAAAGTTGTACAAGACATAGAATTCGTTGGCTTTAATATGGCTAGCTAATTCTTTTGACAATTCAATCACTGTATAGTGTTGTACTAAATCTGCAAGTGTATAGATTGTGAGTAATAATGTGAGTAGAGTATCGATTCCACAGGAAAAGTGTTGACAAGTACCAAAATTATGATTCACTTTATTATTTAGAGAATTGAATTAAGAATTGTGATTTAAGAGTTAAATAAAATTAATGGAAGTAATTTAAGAATTCATTCAAGTTATGATTTAAAGTATAGAATTTAGATTTTATCAATTAACTACCTATGATTTCTCTATATTCTCTAAATTAGTTTATTCTTATTGAAATTAATGATCAAATTTTCCTAAATTATATAGTGTTATCTCTCAAGATACAACACCAGTATTTATGTTAACTTTATGTTTACTTTTGTGATCACAAGCAATTAACACAAACCTATTAAATTTCATGAAAATCCTTTTAACAATTATAAATGAGTGTTTTTATTTCTAAGCAATACATTCCCTAGGTCAATTATCTCAATGAACTAATATTATATTTTCACTATCGCTACTTCACACAATACCTCTAATTCATGCAATTTATGGCCAATTAATTTCAAGTATTAAACTCTAAGATAAAAGATTAATTCCAAAAATCCCAAAACTAAATCAATAAAATATAGATAATCATAGGAAAATCAAGAGATTACATCTAAATTCTAGAGAATGAAATTTAGCTACTCATAATGATAAAAAAGAAACAATTAACTCAACAACTAAATTAAAAGTAGACATTGTTGCAAATTATTATGGAATCAAATATTAAAATAGATAACAAAGTTGAGAAAAAAAAAATTGAACAATTTGGATTGAGGAGAGGTCCAAGTCTTCAATCTTGAAATCCTCTCTTGCCTAACTTATAAGAAGAACCTAAAATCTCTAAAGAAAACTTACAAAGGAATTGAAAGAGAAGAAAACTTGATACCAACTCTTAAGAGTTCTCCTCTATTTATAGACAATACAACCTAGGTTTAGAAAGTTTAGGAAATCCTTAAAATCTAAGAAAAATCGAAGTTCTAATCAACCCTTAAAACGGAAAAGAATTAGGAGTTAAATCTCCAAAGAAAAATAAAAATCATAACCTTTCAGATAGTGCACGGTCATGCATAATTGCTTCTTCTTTGGCTTCGAAAACAATCAACACAACTTCAAAAATAAGTGCAGGCACTTTTTGGCGTCGATCAAACTTAAAGCAGATTCAAATTTAAGTGCATGGTCATGCATGACCAACTTGCACGGCCGTGCATTCTTGTAAACCTTCTTTATGCATTTTTTTGCTTCCTTCTTGCTTCCGACTTCATTCCGATTGAACTCCAGACTTTCAAATCCCTTGAAATTGAAATAACCAAAGAAAACTAGAAACAAACTATATAAAAATAAAGGTTAACAATACAATAGATGAATTAATCTTAATAATTACTCTTAATATTAGTAACATAATTTACACTCATCATCCTGCAAGATTCATCCCTCAGCCACATCTTCTCAAACAGGAAAGGCCTGTTTCTTGAACTCTTCTTTTATCGTTTCTTCACCCAATGAGTGATGATTGGCATGTGATATGAATTTTCTTTAATTAAATTCCTAGTGTAATAACATGGATATATAAAGATCCAATCAACAGAGGCTACATGGGAATCAAGCCTCTCTTGAAGATGCTTAGATTCTATAGGCCGGACATAAATACCTGTAAACCGCCAATGAGCCATAGGATTACTTTCTATTTCTACATCTATGTGATTCATTGAGAAAGAAAGGAGAGAGATTTTTGGCACATTCTTCCACATCAGACACAACCCTCCTATTCTACCCCCCGAAAAGCATCACATCTAACTTATATACCATTATTAAAATCACTTAATTCCTAACTTTCCTCATTTCATCCACCAATATTTAACTTTCTGATAGGAAAAAAAATATTGGGATCTTGAAATTTTAATAGCTTTTTACAGGAGCAAACTGCAAGAGGGTTCCCAAGCTCTCTACAATTCCAACATAAAATACTCATCTCCTTCGATTGAGCTGCTCAACAACCCTCGCGGATAACATAAATTTGCAATCACTTCTATTTATTTTCTTCTCTTCTCCTTAGGTTCAGTATCCATCTTTATTAAATCCATCATTTCCTCTTTTCTACCTCAGATTGATCATTAAGTAAAGGAGAAGACTCTTTGGCTTTATCAAGACGCTTCCAATTAGTGGGTTGTACTAGGATCAAGGATGGTCACCTATTGGTTTGTGTCGAAAGGTTTGTTTTGGGGAATAATTATTTGGGTATTCCTAAGTTTAGGGTTCGTCTCCTTTTGGATTAAAGAAAGCTAGTCATTCGTTATAGTGATTGATTCACCTGCTAGTTTGTGTCGAGAGATTTATTTTGGGGAACAATTATTAGGTATTGTTAGGTTTCAGGGTTTATCTTCTCTTGGATTAGAGACAGTTGGTCATTCGTTATATTGTTTGTTTGGGATACACTAAGTTGTGACAAGACAGGGCTATGGGTTCTTTAGGGTGGGGTGGTGTTTGTAATTTTGGGGAAGAGGACAGTTAAATTTGGTCATTTAAGGAATAAGCTATCACTTTTTTTTTTTTTTTTTTTTTTGGGGATTTAGATTCGCTGAGCGCAATAGCATGATTACTGTAGTCTGTAGTCCTTTTCACCTAGTTTTAAAACCAACGTATCAACACCACCTTGGTTTGTTTCATTCCTAAATTGTCTCCCAACCCCTGCTCTTGTTAACTACCATTTTTTCCAATTGTTCCATGACTTGACTGCACCATTCTTCATTACCCTGCACTATACTTATCCTAGTTTCTAAATCTTTGATAGTCCCCTTCATCTCCTTTTCCTTTGATGCCCTTTCTTTCCCCATGAAGTTTTGTGGGAAATCTAACATATTCGGAACAGGCTTGAGGATTAGTTTCCTCCTTATCAACTTTGTTTGAAAGATTCTAGTTTGAAAAACCTATTTCTTCTTAGCGGGGAAGCTCACTCTCTCTCCATAGTTAAAACGTGAAATCAAATCAGTATCAACATCCCCAAATTCCTCATAGTGCTTGACAGAATGACCACACCTTCCACAACTGTAGCTGAAAGTAGAAAGACTCATATTTATTTGAATGAAATCCAAAGAACGTCTTCTATATTTATTCTGAGTCTAGTACCTCATAACAGAGGTTTTCTCAAGTCAACCCTTGCTCTGAACTTGATGAATTTGCCCCAACCCAACCCATCTTCCTGATTGAAAGCTTTAAATTCCCCTATTTTGTTGCCAAACATTTTGGCAATTGGTTCAGACATACATGAAAGGGGTAAATCATACGCTCTTACCCACAGCATGGCATAGAATATCTCAATTGTGGATGGTTACCCCTTACCAGAAACAACTTTCAGAACTAGAACATGTTTTTCGAAGTGCCAAGGTTCATTGTTAAGGACTGATTCCATGTCTTTCCAGTGAAAAAAACTGGAAAATAAACAAATCATTTTCCCACTCCCTAGCTTTTACACCATGTTATGCTTTCCAAACTTTTTGCATTGTCTCCATCAGGGCATATTTATTAAATGGTCTATCCACCCATAACCTCCTTGCTAAACATAGAGAAGCTTGTTGAGAATCAGGCTATTGTTTATCTAAGACCAGTTGTATCTCATCTGCCTCTTCCATAGCAGGGATTCCAACCGAACCTTGACTCCTATTACCATCGACCTGTGTATCTATAGCAATATTCCTTAACTCCATTCCCCTCTCTATTTCGTCAGCCATGATCTAATCTTGGAAGCACGATAGATTAAAGGCTTAGAGAATTGAAGACAAAGCCTCCCCATATTGATGCAGCAAAAAAGAAAACCTTCTACATAATCGGAGAAGAGTGAGCCCTTCAAAACAAAACACACCTGCAAAAAAGAAAACGACAACAAAACAAAAACTAGACGAGAGAAAATTGAACCTAAGTACATATTTATGACAATACCACACAAAAGGATTATATTGAAGGACTAGGAAAAACAAATGGAACAACACTGGGAATAATATAACCCTATTTCTCACATTAGGCGACTCTTAACTCTCGTAGATTTGAGAGGGACATCATAACTCAATCAATGAGAAACCCTAAAATCTCAGAAGGAGATGACATATCGCCTCACAAACTCTCACTGGGGAGAGGATTAACTAGCCCTTTCAATGTGTTGTACAAGAGATGATCGGTTGTATAGATACCAAGTAAAATGAGTTGATTGATTGTCAGCTTTTGTCTTTTCTTTTTTTTTTGCTTTTATCAACCAACAGCTTGGATTTAATTTTAATGATCCAACTGTTCAAATTTTTAGCACATCTATGTGCTGAAACATTGTTATAAAGTGACTCACAAAACAGACATCTCATCCACACCAAAACAAAGGATTCTTTTCATATGATAAAAAATAAAAAACAGAGCTTAGCATCTCATCCATGTGTATGATTGATGATCTTCGTATAGCAAGGAGTTTCGTGCTGATATATTTCACAAATAATTTCTTTTTACACTCCTACTTGAAACTGTGTGGAAAGAAAACCTAAAATAAGCTCTCGTCTGTCTATATATGCTGTATGTAGGTTAATAAGCCAGACCCTCGAGACCCTTTCTGTCCTTTGAAAAGAAACTTGTCTGTCTATATATGCTGTATGTAGGTTAATAAGCCAGACCCTCGAGACCCTATTCTTTACAAAAGAATGTTATCTACTGCCCTGAAAAGAAAATTTTGAGATACTGGAATGTACCTTCTGCTGTGACAACCTTCAACGTTTTATCTCACAAAGGCACATATTAGAATTTGGTCATTCAATTTTGTGGTTCAAGCAACACAAATACTCAGTTCCCACTAGGGAAAAACTTTCTTCGTCTATAGCACTTCAAATCCACATTAATATCATATCTTCTTCCAATCTTAAGAGTATTTGAACCATTACCAATGTCCTTTCTTTCCTTCTTGTAAATGGAATCCTCAACTGAACAATCCAGACTGATTTTGCCAGCATGAGGTTCACAATGAGAATCAGTTGTGTTCACCTGTTGACAAGAAACATGTCAAACAATGAGTCAAAGGACAAAATAAAACAAGATGCAGAGCAATACAACATAAGGGAATATATGAAAGGGGGCTTCTGAGGCACAAATTCAAGTACCATGAGTACTTGATGAATGGGCCCTTCACTTCCACTACTGCTATTGCTTGCAGCAACACTGGTCGAATAGAAATGGTCAGTACTAGGAAGCATTATAAGCAACTCCATAACATAGTAATTCTGAGCAGAAAATGAAAAAATAAAAATAAAAAAAATACTCCAGTTTGCTAAGCAAAACAGCATAGTGTACTGGTGCTCCAATCAGACAGTCAAGCGGAGTCACTCGCATGGGTGGAAGGAAAATGAAGTTTTACCTTTATTGTAGAGCACAGGGATTTAAAGTTATCAAATTTGAAGAGGTCAAGTGAATAATAAGTCGGCTTGATTTAGCATATAGCTAAAATTGCAGTTTTCTTTGTCCCAATTTTCAATTTATTAATTTTTTATAGCAAATGATTCATCTAAAAAATGATGTTGAGAATATACTATTATTTTTTTTCCATACATCTTAAAAACCATAAAAGGGTATGAAGCCATTCAAGAATCATCTTGGAAACCTCTGTTTTAAAGTGCAAATGGTGGCCATGCCAAATCATTGCCGCATATTAAGTCCAATGATATGTCCATTATTTACCAATGGACTAGCTCAATAGTTTTATTAGCTTCATGGACTCCTGCATTACAATGGACTCCTGCATTACAAACAGTAGGTTTTTTTTTTTTTTTTTTGCCAAAGACAAACAGTAGGTATTGACTTTTGTCTATCTGGGCCAAACATCATCTAGAAGAAACCTGAAAAATCTAAATAAACAAGGAAATTAAGTAGATGCTCTTTCATTAGATTCCTTCGACTAATTATGATAAAATAATAAAGGACGGATTTTCTTTGCTTTCTTTTATGTTCAATTCCTAATAGTGGGAGATCCCTTCTAGTCGTGCAAATTAACCAAACATCCAGACTACAATATTCCATTGTTAGGATTTGTCTTTCTTGGAGTGCTGAGATTTTTGTTAGACATCTCTAGTTAGTTTTGCATTTTGGAGGGAAATTAGTTTTTTTTTCCTGTTATAAGCTTGCGGTGTCAGCAAGACTATGAGTAGGGTTAAAAAGAAGGTATGGATTAGTTGATTGTCCAAGCGATCTAAATACGGTTTAGTTATAAGGAAAAGCCAAGCATGTTAGGCATGGTTGTAACTTACTTTTGTACTTTCTATCTTCCAACTAGAGCTAATATATATACACGAGAAATAAATGAGAACTATTAGCCCTAGTGAGGTTCAGTTTACAGAATCTCCTTTTTCTCTGTGTGTTGTGTTTGTGAGTGTGAGTGTTAGTGTTCTCCACCCTACCATTCCACAACTGGGTGATCTTTAAGGATTTGAGAGTGCAAGAAAGAATAGTGTTTTGAGAGAAAACCAACAAGGTTTGAAAGTGAAAACAATTAGTTATAGATTTTCATGTCTTTGGTTCAAGATGAAGCCTAGTTTCATTAAGTTCGTACCTTTCTGCAAATTCCACCCATTTTCAAGGGTGAGAAGCATGTTTTTTGGTACATGAAAGTGAAAAATCTGAAAAGGACCATCATGTCCATTAACTGAAAAATCAAAATAGGACCAACATGTCCATAAACTAAAAAATTTGGAAAGGACCTTGTGTATGCCCAAAAATTGCTAAAAATTAGTTTAAGTTTATAAAGAAGGGCCATAAGCCATTTCTTGTGAGCTTTTTGTTATTCAACATGAAGCAACAAAAGAACTTAAATTAAGTCATTTAAGAATTTTTTGGATGCTCTCAAAGGATAGTAACTCTCACAGTTTTTATTTGGTGAGAGGTCAAGAAAAGGAAAATGTCAAAGCATCTTAGAGATAAGAGTTGCTCCAAGATGTATATAAATCAAGAATACTTAGAGAGATAATGCTCAAAAAAAGGCAAGCCGAAAATTAAATAGAGTTAGATGATACTCCATGAAAGCACAAGTTGAAGTCTAACAAAAATCTCATCTCAAAGGAGGAAGGAGTGTTGATATTCTCTAATTACTTTGCATTTTGGAAAATTTGTATTTTGCTTTTCTGTTATAAGATTGTTGTGTCAGCAAGACTGTGCATGGGGTTTAGGTAGAAGGCATGAGTTAGTTGTGTGTTTAAGTGATCTAAGTGTGGTTTAGTAATGGGGAAAAGCCAAGCATGGTTAGATGGTTGTAACTTTTGTACTCCCTATCTTATGACTGGAGCTATACACACACACTAGAAATCAATGAGAAGTATTAGCCCTAGTGAGGTTCAGTTTACGGAACACACTTTCCCTATTTATGTTGTGTTTGTGTAGGCGAGTGTTCTATGCTCAACAACATATTACTATTTTGTTTAGAATTCCTAATTTACAAAAAGATTACCTATTTTAATTTTGACTTGGTAAATAAGCATTATGTTTTTGTTACAGGCTGTATAATGATTAGATTAGGAAAGTGTATATTCCCTGATTCACAGGGATTGATAGGATGATTTATAGTCAGATTCTATGCTATCTTTCCTAGAATAGAAATCTTATACCTGTATATATACATACTAATTCAGTGAATAAAAGATATAACAAATACTACACTAATTCAGTGTTTGTATTATGGTATCAGAGCAACTCTAATCTAGGGTTTGCTTTAGAAATTAAAATTGGGAATTCTGGGTCTGTTTACCTGAAACAATAGACTTGGAAAATTTAATCACTGGTGCACAGTGATCCGGTGAAGTCACAGTCTGTCCTAGAAGAAACACCACCCGCCGACTGGTGTTTTCACAGAATCCGGTGGCCGAAATCTCAGTGCGTGGGTCACACGCGCCATCAGACAGATCGGCTCCTCCACCACGCACCGGCCCTTGATAGCGCGTACTCCGCCAGAACCCGCTCCAGTCAGCTCCTTCCGACTCGATTCTGTTTGTTCTCCCTGATTCTTTACCTGGTTAGGTCTGCTTCTACATAGTTGTGAGACCTTTGGCTAATACAGGTTCTGGTTCTTTGATTTTGTCGTTGATATTTCTCAATCTGTTCTACTTGAATTTTGTGGCAATTATTTTTTGAAATATGGAGAAAAAAAATGCTATTGTTGAGCCTGATGTGGTTCCGGTGATGTCAAAAATCACGTAACATAAGCTTAATAGTACAAACTATTTAGATTGGAGTAAAACAGTTAGATTATATTTGTTGAGTATTGATATGGATGAACATTTGACTGATGATCCTCCTAGTGGAGATTCGAAAAAGACTTGGCTGCGAGAAGATACTCGTTTATTCTTACAGATTCGTAATTCCATTGATAGTGAGGTAGTGGGTATGGTTACTCACTGTGGAACGGTTAAAGAACTAATGAACTACTTGGATTTTTTGTATTCTGGAAAGGAAAATATATCTCGTATTTATGATGTGTGCAAAGCTTTTTACAGGGCAGACAAAGGAGATAGGCCTCTCACAACTTACTTCATGGATTTTAAGAAAACATATGAAGAATTGAATATGTTGCTTCCGTTCAGTACTGATATTACTGTTCAACAAGCTCAACGAGAAAAGTTGGCAGTTATGAGCTTCTTAGCTGGTCTCCCATCTGAATTTGAGACAGCTAAATTTCAGATTCTTTCTGGTCAAGAGATTTCTTCTCTTCATGATGCTTTCAGTAGAGTTCTTCGTACAGAGAGCTCTCCATCTATTCAGCCAGGTGCACTTGTCATTCAAAGGAGTGGTAGTAGTAGTAAAGGGATGAGTAATTATGAAAGACCAAGCAACTACAACACTCGTGGACAGGAATCTGGGGAAGTAGTGTGTCATTACTGTTTGGGGTCCTTGTCCTGTTGAGTCCAAAATTGGATTTAAGTATTTTGTTACTTTTATTGATGACTATTCTCGTATGACAAGGTTATATTTAATGAAAAATCGTTCTGAGGTGTTTTCTCATTTTTCTTCCTTTTGTGCTAAAGTTAAAACTTAGTTTAATGTTTCTGTCCAAATATTGAGAAGTGATAATGTTAAGGAATACTTATCAGAATCATTTCAAGCTTATATGTTTCAACATGGTATTCTTCATCAAACTTCTTGTGTAGATACACCATCCCAAAATGGGGTTGTTGAACGGAAAAATAGACACCTTCTTGAAACAACTAGAGCTCTGCTATTTCAAATGAAGATTCCCAAACCTTTTTGGGCTGATGCAGTTTCCACAACATGTTTTTTGATAAACCGGATGTCATCATCTGTTCTGCAGGGTAAGACTCCTTATCATGTTTTGTTTCCTAACAAAACTCTATTTCCCATTGAACCTAGGATTTTTTGATGTACTTGTTTTGTTCGTGATGTGCGACCTCAAGTTACCAAACTAGATCCAAAGTCCTTAAAGTGTATCTTTCTTGGGTATTCAAGTGTTCAAAAAGGTTATAGGTGTTACAGTCCTACTCTTCAAAGATATCTTGTGTCTGCTGATATTGTTTTTCAGGAAAATACACCTTTGGTTCCCATTACTTCTTATCCTAGTCAGGGGGAGGATGATGATAATTTGTTGATCTATACAGTCAAATCAACTGTTTCGCAACCGGCTAATCCTATTTCTGCTAGGCCTAAACCACCCATTATACAGACTTACTCTCGGAGACCAACTAATTCATGTCCTGAACTTGCTCCTTCGTCGTTGGATCCAGTCTCCAATGTTTCTGCTCCAGAAATAGAACCAGTTTCTAAAGATGATCTGCCCATTGCTATTCGAAAAGAAAAACATAAATGTACGTATCTTGTGTCCTCATTTGTGTCATACAAGCATTTATCTCCCTCATCATATTCTTTTATTGTGTCTCTTGATTCTGTTTCTGTTCCTGTTCATGAGGCAATTTCTCATCCTGAGTGGCGTGATGCTATGATTGAGGAGATAAATGCTTTAGAGCATAATGGTACATGGAATCCGGTAGATTTACCTGAGGGAAAGAAAGCAATTGGCTGTAAGTGGGTGTTTACAGTGAAAGTTAATCCTGATGGGTCTGTTGCTAGATTGAAAGCTTGACTTGTTGCAAAAGGATATGCTCAGATTTATGGAGTTGATTACTCTGACACTTTTTCTCCTGTCGCTAAACTTACTTCTGTCAGGTTATTCATCTCTATGGCAGCTACTTATGACTAGACTTTGCATCAGTTAGACATCAAGAATTCATTCCTTCATGGTGATCTCTAGGAAGAGGTGTATATGGAGCAACCACCTGGTTTTATTGCTCAGGGGGAGAATGGGAAGGTTTGTCATCTTAGAAAATCCTTGTATGGCTTGAAACAGAGTCCTAGAGCCTGGTTTGGAAAATTTAGTGAAGCTATTGAAAAGTTTGGCATGAAGAAAAGTAAGTCAGATCATTTTGTTTTCTACAAATAGTCTGTTGCTGGGATTATTTTGTTGGTTGTTTATGTAGTGATATTGTCATCACTGGCAATGACACTGAAGGTATTACATACTCTTAAAACTTTTCTTCATAGTCAATTTCATACAAAAGATTTAGGAGTATTGAAATATTTTTTGGGGATTGAGGTAACAAGGAGTAAGAAAGGAATGTTTTTGTCCCAAAGAAAGTATGTTCTTGACTTATTATCTGAG
>CATKHJ010821980.1:0-10956 GCA_949750685.1 Vernicia montana | reverse complement strand
TGGACTTGTATCGAAACGTAGATGCCGAAAATATACTCCACTCTCCCTCACTCGCCGGAAAACACGTCGACAGTCCTACACTTCACTGGATTTCAGCGAAAAATCAAACATTCACTAAAATTAGCAAATGAGGTACCAAATTGAAGCTTAGGAGAAGAGAAACTCAACGGTACCAGAATCGGCGAGAATGGAGATCAGAATTGGCCGAAAACACTATCGAAAGTCCAGTGATTGAAGGACGTTCCAGCAGCACGTGCAGCGGCGGACGGCGACCGGGCTAGTGGCGTTGGAAGCGTCTTCGTCTACTCTTTTCAATGGACCAGCGCGTACACTGTTTAGGTGACCAGAAGGCAGTGAACGGTGGCAATCTTCTCCTTTCTCTCTCTATAATACTAATAATACTTATAATAATAATAATAATAATAATAAAATCTGAAAAATAATTTAAACAAATTCAAATTTTAATTAAATAAATAAATACTTTATTTTACTAAAATAAAATACCCAATTAATAACAAATTTTTATAATTCAAAATTCAAGATATTGCAATAACCTACTTTTTAATCCTTATTTATGTAATTATGAAATTTTTTAAATATATTTTAGTAATTGAAATTATAGTTTATATAACACTTTTGTCCTTAAAAAATTTAAAATATAATATTCTTTAATTCTTAGTTTATTGTATTATTAAAACACTTTAATCTTTAAAAATCTTGCACTTTTCATTGAAATTAATTTAAGGGACTAAAAATATTAATTTTGAAATCGTAAAAACTAAAGTATTAATTATGATAAAATGCATTTGGCAAAAAAAAAAAAAAAAAAAATTATGATAAAATGCAAAAGTATTATAATAATTTACTTTTATTTTATATCTTGGTATTTTTTTTAGTTTTTTCTATCTATTCAGTTTTGATTAAACAAAGAGTAATAAAATCTATATTAAAAAGATTCAAATAAAAATAATTATATATAATATTCCTTTAAATAATATAAATTACAAATAAGATAATTTAATTTTAAAAAAATTATGTTATTTATATATTATATTTTATACATACTAAAATAAAGTTTGTCTTAAAAGTTGTTTAGAAGATCAAAATTCGTTATAATTGCTGATTGTATGATAGGAAAAGGCTCCATTAAGGAAAATAAAAAAAATAAAAACCGACCGCGGAGAGAGAAATTAGAAGCAGCAAATAAGACACGTGTCAAAAAAAAAATGGAGAGGGTGTTCTAGAAGGTCATAGAAGAAGAGGAATCCAAACTTTTGATCGCCGGTGTCAAAGTGTCCTGTGGGGCCCAAACCCCAATTATAAAAGGTTAAAGCTTTTTTCCCAATTCCTTGGCTAACAAATTGTGAATTTCAGACCCAAGAACAAAACCTATCAGGTTCGTTCTCTGATCTTTCTTCTTTGTTTATTTTTAATTTTATTTTTTCAAAAAAATAAATTAGTTTGTATGTTTAATTTTCTTGTTATTTGAATGCAATTTGATTTAGATCTGTATGTTTAATTTGCATTAATGAAATTATCTTAGTTTAATTTTGATTTCTTGTTGATTTTAATGACAAATTTCTAGCATTTTATGGCTTTTGCTTACTTTGATTTTTTTTTTAGGTAACGTTTTGATCTGTTTGATTTGGATTTGGAGAGGTCCCGGCATCTTCTTTTTCATTGATTGATTGATAGATCTTTTGTGGTGTTTAAGACTCTTATAGTTGCTGAAGTTTATTCGTATTAGGAGATGGCTGAGGTATTTATATATATATATATATATATATATCTCTGCCATTGGCATTTGTAGTGTGCGTTGATTTTTGGCTTATGAGTTTAAATTGGTGGCAGGAGGGTCACAAGGTTACCTTGAATGTGTATGACCTCAGCCAAGGATTGGCGCGTCAGCTTTCAACAACATTTTTGGGGAAAGCAATTGAGGGTATTTGGTAAGTTTTTAGTGCCAGGGAGAGAAGCAAAGGCTTAGTTTCTGGGTACTACAATATATTTGCATTTAAAAAGCTGGAAATTTTAAAACTAATTTATACATACCCATCGAATGAGAAAGTTTAGTTTGAAGTTGACACAGAATCTGTTAACTTTTATACGTTTTTCACAAATAATTTTAATCTGTTATCTTAGATCTTGGTTAAAAGTGCCTTCTCTTTTTATGCTATGCAGCCATGTGTCAGTGTGTGGTATGGATATCAATGGGGTTAATCCATTGTATTATTGGATGGATTAGTGTTTATTCTAAATAGACTGGGGGACAAGTATCCTTATGTTGACTAGTATTTTTCTACTTTTTATTATTGTTGCTGTTCAGTTAGCATGCGTATTTAGTTGAGACACGGAGTATTAAATGAGCTTGGTTTTGGTTTTGTTGTCTTTTTGCTCAATACAGAGATGTATTCCTGGAGCTTTTCTTGAAAATTTATAGATAGAATTAATAGCGTAACATAGAGATGCATCCTTTTACTCACCATTTCTTCACTTGCATCACTAAGATTATTGCTTGCATAAAATCCCCAAGTTGGAGGAGTGCCTGTTCCTTTTTCTTATTTATCTTCCTTGTTTGTTTGTTCTTGTGCATGGTAGGCACACAGGAGTTGTGGTTTATGGCAATGAATATTATTTTGGGGGAGGTATACAGCATGAGCCTGCTGGAAGGACTCCATATGGAACACCAGTTAAAGTGGTAGATTTGGGCATCACATATGTTCCACAGGATGTATTTGAACTGTACTTGCAGGAAATTAGCCCTCGGTATACTGCTGAGACATACAGTTTACTCACTCACAACTGCAACAACTTCAGCAATGAGGTTGCACAATTTTTGGTGGGTGCAAGCATTCCAGACTACATTATTCGGCTCCCTAATGAAGTTATGAACAGTCCAATGGGTGCTCTTATAAGTGAGTTGAGGCCTACCTTTATTCTTTGAACACTTCATTTTGTTTAATTCCTTGCTAAGGAAATATAGGTTATGTGTGATTCTAAATGAATAACCCAGGTTCTGAAACTTTTCTTAATGGCTGTTCAAAGGCATAAAATAGTTCCTATCCTTTTTCTTTGCACTTACTTATTGAAAAGAAAGATATGGTATGAAACCTTTTTCAAGCGTATAAAGTAGCCAAAGATTTTCGTTTGAGAGAATGCAGTCCATTGATCCATTCTATATGTTGTTTAAAATGTCATAAACTCGAGTAATGATTTCTGTATCCAGTAATACATTCTGAAAGTTAAATATGCTTTCAAATTCTGGACCTGTGACTAGTCTTGATAGATTCTCATTTGGCTTGGTTGATTACAGTGTTCAATATCACGCTTTTCCAACTCATCTGTTTTGGTGACTGATCATCTAATTTCTTCACAATGTAGTGCCTATGATACAAAATATGGAGACAACCTTGAGAGCAGGAGCTGTTCCACAAGTCCCACAATTCAGGCCTTCATCAGTAACCCAGCGTTCACCAGCTGCAACTACTGCTGTTAATAAATCGTCAGGTAATGGTCCAAGCCCATCCACAAACACAACTACTAAAGTGGCTGATGATGAAATGAAATCTGAGGAGACAAAGTCAGAGGAGCCAAAGGCATCAAAGAAGTCAGTACCTCCTGCTGTCAAACCTTCTGAAGCAGTAGAGAAGCTGTCAGTCAATGGGGTTGCAGGAGACCCTCTAGGCAACGCTCGGAGCAAGGTGCAGGAGGAGATTGGCCGTGAATTTGCTGCCCTAATGGCTACTGGCACGTTGCGCGCAAGTGAGGCTGCAGCTCTTGCAACTAGGAGAGTTATGCAAAGATATGGGAATACAAATGTTACGGTGCAACAAAGTTAGAAATTATGACAGGACATGATTTTAGATAGCCTTTATTCAAGTGATTTGTCGAGTGTGGGTTCAAAGACCACAAGTTGTCAGATCTTATTTTTCTTTGATCAGATACACACGTGTACTAGACTAACGTGGAACCTAAAATCAGCTATAGGTCTGAAATTTATGGGATCCACTACTTGTCCCCCATATGTTGGCGCTTTAAGACATTATGGCACATTGCCTTGTACTCATTTTCTGACGAGTCTAATGCATTCTTCAGGTTGAGAATTCGTTTTGTGGCTTGTTATTTGCTTTAATAAAAAAAATATAATGATAACTACAAATAGAATTTTAATCTTAAAGTCTGTATGTGAATTTATAGATAGGTAAGGAAAACAAACAATGCATAAACATCATGTAAATTGAAGGTCAGATGAGCATACGGCCGAATTATTAAACCAGCGATTCGGAAATAATGCAAACTAGTGGTTAAAGAACAGAACAAATGAGAACCACTTACGAGGAAATGATTCTGAAGACAAATTATGCAAATGCATTAGAACTTGTTAAATGTGTTGACCAGCTACAGCTGCCTCGGTCAATCTGTACAGAGATTAATACGATCATGCTATTTTGTATATGAAATTAATATATAGGGAGAAAAAAAAAATACAAATTAAGAAAGACTAGGGCACAGGGCATGAGAAAACAGGGCAGAGTAGACCCCTTGAAAGCTAATATATATACATATATATATATATATATATATTTTCAGTTGTACAATTTCTTTTGTGAAGCTAGACTAAAGAATAAGAAGATCCATGTTACATTTTCAATAATTCCAGCAAAAAAGCACCGTATGATACGTATTTGAACTTGTAAATAACTGATAATTGTGTAGTGATTTAATGGAACCAGCAACGTTATGCTATGAAATGCCAACTGTTCCTTAAGGGGTTAATGACTGATCTTGATGAGTTGACCTAACATTTTGATTTTCCAATGCAACACTTGCTTCTCCTGATTGGCTACAAGTATCGGAAGGAATGTTGATTCCAGCAAAACCAATCATAACAGCCGCAGCTCCAAGGTAGTCCATGAGGCGAGGGGCATTGCCTGTTAGTGAATCCACTATAGCTGCCAACGGGACCTGAATTGTAAGACCAGCTGTTGCCACTGTGGTGGTTGTCAAAAGAACGGCCTTCGCCCATAAATAGTCACTCAGCACATTATCTAATAAACCTGTTCAAGACGGAAAAAGGGGAGGAAACTAAAATAAATAAATAAAGTTGGATGCTAATTGCTCAAGAAGCAGGTGTTCTTCAAAACAGATCCTCCAATATTATCCATATTATATAACAACATCTAGGCAAACTATATAAACAAGGGTTAAAAGAAATTGTAATTGCACACCTTTTCTATCAACAAGCACTAATCATGTGATATATGGCACTGTGCCCACAGCAGAATACAATTAGCAAGTGGTTTATTAAATATGTTATAACCCTCTGAAATGAAAGATGATACAATGCTGTCATCTACCAACATGGCAAAATAATTTTTTAGTTTTTCTTTTGATAAAAGAATGATAAATATCAATAAAGATGCATTAAGCTCTCTTATGTGAGAGAAGAGTTAATATAACAACATCCATCACATCTGATCAAGAGAAATTTCGTCAGGTATGCGGGCAACAGATTATGCGTATAGGGCAAAGATATAATTTGTAAGATTTAACTTGTTCAAAAGGGCTGTCAGTTTTGAATCTGAAAAAGGTTTCTTGGCAAGATTTGCAAGAAAGACGATGCATTGATAGAATACTTTCAGAGAATATGTTGGCATCACAAAAAGGAGAACATCAACACTTTCGCATAACATCAAATTTCAGCATCATGCCTAGTCATAATGATATATGAACAGATATCATCATGTTAAAGAAGGGGATATGCTTCAAAGTTCAAACATCTAGGAAGTGACCTGGTCTAAAGAACTTGGTCAGAATTTTTCTTCATCACTGTCTTAGGCATGAATATGATCAACCACCAAATAGATACCATCATGTCATACCAACTTTCCGACTATGTTACCACTAGTGTGAACTATGAAGACTGCATACACACACACACACACACACACACGCACACACGCACACACGCACACACAGAGAGAGAGAGATAACTTGCCAAAACTAATTCCGTTTCTGAAAAGCAACATGAATTTTACCATTGACTTTCACAAAGATAACTTGCCAAAACTAATTCCGTTTCTGAAAAGCAACATGAATTTTACCATTGACTTTCACAAAATCAAGTTGTGTAAATATGAATCCCAAACTGCAAAGGTGGGCAACCATATCCTAAGAAGTATATCAAAATGTAATACAGATTCTGCCTCAGCCATTTTATTGGACTGTTAAGTGATCCAAAAATCATAAACTCTAGATAACGAAACAGAAATCAATGAGTTATTAAACAGGATTCGTTGAAGACACCAACTACCAAGCTGCATTATTTTCTTCAAAGAAAGTTCTTAATCCCCAGTTGACATATTACTTCTATATTATATAATTTTAACAGAGATGTATTCTAAGGAATTGTCAAGATACTTCTAGTTCAGTTATGATGAGTTTAATATCTAAGTTTATTTATACATTTTGTAAATACCACTAATACAGCACTGCCCCCATATCTAATCTTCACTTAAGCCTAGCAAGATATAATCTGATTTTGGAGATCAACTAAGAATCACAATAAAAGACAATTTAGTTTCTTGAAAGGATGCTTGGACCCTCAAACTCACTGACTAACAAATTACAGAGTTGATGACATCCCATGGTATTCAAACAAGGTTCTTGTCCCCTAAAGAATTATATCATCTAATATGTCAACATCATAGAAATTAGAAGTATTTAAACAAACTAGGAACATAAACTAATCATAATATGGATAAAAGCATAGAAATCAATTTTGTGCACAGGAAATATTGTATCATGCATACAATTAAACAGCTAATAATGTCAATAATGCATTTTTGGCTTCCAAGGAACATTAAAAAAATTGCTGACAGAACTTTTCTTAATAACATTATATGCATCATTACACAATTCAAGGTATAGACAGCAGCAAAAGGTTAAAACAACATGGCTTTCAAGTGTCATCATGCTAAAAGTTGAACTTTCAAATGTCATCATGCAAGAATGAGTAAAATACAAACCTTTGCCAACAATTAGACCAAACTGCTTCCATGTAAGCATGCTAAAAGGCTCTAACATGGTGAAATTCAGTATAAGGGCAACTGGAAGGAAAATGAAGAGGTTGAAAAGCCCTAGAAATCCAAGGAACTGTGCCATACTGGCATGACCATTTTCTCCATCATCATCAGGTAATTTCATGCGAATAAGTGTAATATACACAGCATATAACCCAGCTGAGATGAGAGCAAGAAAGTCTCCAAGAAGAGGGTTTGAAGCAATTGCACTTAAACCAGTTTTTGAGTCACCCAAACTGACAATTACAGTTCCAGCCATGCAGAGAAGAACACTTACAAGCTTCACCCAAGTGAACGTTTCACCCAAGAATGCCAGAGAGACCAAAAAGGTGAAAAGGCTGGATGCAGTGCTTAAAATGGTATTTGACTGCATACAACAAGGGAGAAAACTTAATGGCACCAATATGACAAATGATAGACACACATATAATACAAATTTGAAATATGCTTACTGTCACAGTAGTATACTTCAATGATAGATTGAAAGTCAGCTGTGCAAGAAACCAAAATGGACAGATTAACAGACTGACTTTTGCCACTCTAGTCCGTGTCCATCGCCCTTTTGCATCAACTCCTTTACTAGCCTCTTCTAGAGGTAAGATCTTTTCAACTGCATATGACAGAGATTCCCCTGTTGAACCAACACCATCTCTATGAGGACTGTTTTCTCCCTCTTCCATGAGAGAAGATGAATTCAACCCATCAGCTTTTGCGCCTAAATCACTCTCTCCTAAAAGAATGACCTGCTCTGACTCTCCCAATTCTTGTAAAGGGCTACTCTTTTTATTCCTCCAAAAAAATAAACTGCCATACGAATCCTCCAAATAACGCCCAATTTCAACCAAGGGAATGTAAACAACAAACAATGAATTGCAAATATATGTAATGAGAAATGGTGAAACCCCAGAATCTACAACAGATTGAACCACAAAACTAGCAGCTATCCAGATAGTTGCAACGGCGACTATATATATCAAACCTAAAATCCATCTCCAAACTTTAGCTTGCATATTTCAAAACCCAATATTGAATCAACCAAGCCCTCAATCCTCCAAGAAAGCTTTATCAGATACACATACCACTCCAAATTTAGCATACACCATATCAATTAAAACTCTTTCATAGAACCCATATCACAGTTTGCACCCAAGTTACCTAAAATAACAATATCAAAACAAAACAAAAGAAAGAAGGGAAAAGAAATTAAAAAGACAAACAAGCAAGATTGCAAACAAAAAAGAAAAAGAACCCAAAACATGAATTTGAAAAAGAACCCAATACAATGTTGTTCAAATTAAATCTACTAAACCATCATTGACTTGGAAATTCAAATCTAAACGCATAAAAGTAGCAATAATCAAGTTTTGCATCAATAGAGATAATATAATTTGAATGAATCGAAACAAAATTGAGCTTACTTTTATTGACCTATCAGAATAATCTAACTTAGATTTCACTTGGTCGTAGGTTGCGGGGGAGAAAGGAGACACTATAACCATAACCAAACCAGACCTCTCTGCAATGATAATTAGGATCTTCGTCGTTGCCCCTCGTGGTTGGTCTGTAAAAGTTCGTTATTTATCTTGATATGGGCCGGGCTTTAAAGCCCAATAATTTAAATTTGTAAATTTAAATAACACTTTATTTATTTTTTCAATCTGATCACAAAAAATAATTTTTTTTTATTGAGAAATACTTAAAATTTTAAATTTATTTCACATGTAGATCATTGACCGAAATTTTAGTATGAAAAGCTGACGTGACATGTCATATAACCATTCCTAGCTTACTCAGCATTTCAGATAGCTCCATGTTAGTAATTTTTGTCACGTCACCATGGCTTCATTTTTTTTAAAAATTAATTTCTATTTTTTTTCAAATATTCTCCCATTAAATAAATAAATAAGAAAAAAAATTATACCTAAAAATAACCTTTCCATTCTCTAGCACTCCAAACCAATCGATCAGCCTTCTCTCCCTCTCATTCAACCACCATCACCAATTTACACATTGAAATTGATCACCACAATTAAAAGAAAAACAATGATAATAGAAAATAAAAAGAAAAATATGAAATAGATCAAGCAACAAATCTACTGTGAAGATGATAAATACATAAATAAAGACATGACTGTGGAGATGGAGGTGGAATGAGCGAATAATGGACCACAAGATATTGTTATGGAGGAAGAAATTAAAAATCTACTGTGAAGATAATTAATACATTTAAAAAAAGAAAATCAGAACCCATAGAAAATCAAGTAGATAAACCAACAATCCAACTCTAAATACCCACATGGTTTATGGGTGTCAACTTGCTTTCTTCAAAATCAGTCATCGATCTTGACGAGCAGATCTCCAATCTCATGCAATGCGAGTCACTTTTCTAGCCCCAGGTTGCCCATACCCAATCTTCCCGGCCTTGACTGAGGTCACCGATTTTCCATTGCAGTGGCGACGTGATTTCCTTGGCCTTGGTTGTGGCTATCTCGTGATGGTGACTAGACGGGCAAGTGTGAGATTGACTGTGGCTTGTGTAGACAGAATGACAGCGGTGGAGGAGCTGGGTTCTTGCCAATCTTAGTTGCGTAGAGGACGTCGACAGTGGAGGTTCCTTCGTGTGCGACTTCAACTCATGGAAAAGGAGCAGCGACAGTTGGCTTTTTGGCCGTTTTCAAGTGCGACAGTAGCAATGGTGATGGGTCTTGGCCGGAAACAGTGGGTCCAGCGACTTGTTTCTTATTGATGGTGACATATGCATGAACTGAAATTTCTATATGGTTTCACCATATTCACTGGTACAATAGTAAGGAGATTGAAGATAAATTGCTCATATTTATGTTCTTGCTTGGGTTATGGTGGGATTTTAGATGTTGGGGTCGGGTGAGTAATTCATGGAATGGTGATAAATTTGGGTTTGGTTTTGAATGAAAATCCAAATCTGGAGTTTGGTTTTGAATGAAAATCCATATATGAGGTTTCATATTTTTTTTTGTTAATATTTTTTTTAAAGTTTTTAATGTTAATATTTTTTATTTTCAAAAAAAAAAAAATGTTAATATTTTTTATTATTTAAAAATATAATTTTATTTTTTAGTTTTATGTGTGATGTGGCAAAAATTAGTGATGTGGCGTCCAGTTGTCAAGCTGAGTAAGAAGATCTTGGTTATGTGATAGTCCACGTCAACTTCTCAAACCTGAATTTCGATAAATAACCTCCATGTGAAAAAAATTTGAAACTTTAGGTACTTATCGGTAATTTTTTTTTATGATTATATTGAAAAGATCACTAAAGTTTAGTGACTTTTAGTGCTATTTACCCACATTATTTATATTTCTCAACTCTCAACCTCCAATAATCTCTCCTTCTCATTTTCTTAGTTATTTCTTAAGTTTTATTTTTTGAACTATCGCCGATCTTCTCTTTTGATTGACGGTAATTATAATATCTTTTATTAGATTTGATATAGATATTCTTATCTTTATTGTTGTTGCCACATCCATCACCAGCTCCACTAATTCGTCATCTACTTATGCGTTCTTTTTTACCGTCGCTCGAGACTCCTTCTGCTCGATCTCGTTCTTTGCCTCCTTACTTCTGCCGTCGTCTCTTCATCTCTATTTTTATCATATGCTTGTTGTGAGGTCTCGCCCGATCGCCCCTCCCCTCGCTCGTGGGGGAAAATGCCTTAAGGAAAGGCGAGAGCGATTTTTAAAGGAGGTTGAGGAATGGGTTTCGGTGCTCACGATTGGAAGCGGCTATCGCCTCGGAAAATTGATTTGATTTTGAAAAGGATTCGGGAGTCGCCACCCTAATTTATTTTAGATGGAAAAATTAAGGAAAAACCCAATTTGACTCCAATTTTATTAATCT
>CATKHJ010821952.1:0-15476 GCA_949750685.1 Vernicia montana | reverse complement strand
ATGTGTTTTACACATTAATTAGGAGATTGCTTGGGAAGTTTGATTGGACCAAACAATAGGTGTTGTGAAATTTTAAAGTGTTTGATTTTTCACAAGCCTAGTAATTCCGCTGCGTTCGGGCCCAATAATCCTTTCAAAATCGCACAAAGCTTGCCATGCTCAGACGAGAAAGTGATTGAGTTATTCGGGGATGCAACTCAAGAAGGAAGCATGGGAGTGGTTCCAAAGGAATGTTGAGGACCGATTGTATAGGGATGAACCACCTAGTTGGGATGAGTTCAAGCAAGAGATGATGGATGAGTTTCTGACGGAAGGGGAAAGGTAGAATCGAGCACTTCAATTCGAGCAATTGAAGTAGAAGCCTGGCTTGTCTGTGTCTGACTACGCCAGAGAATTCAAGAGACTTAGCAAATATGCTCTGTATATTATGCCAACGGAAGCTAGTCACATAGATAGATTCCGAAAAGGTCTAATCACACCGCTCTGCAATGTGCTAGTAGCCATAGATTTCTCTACTGGTTTTGCCGGATCAGAGTTCCATTTCGTAAAATGAGGTTGGTTAAAAAAAGGAGATTAATTTGGTGATTTGGTTGCTTAATTAAAATGATTAATTAATTAAATTGATTAATTAAAAGGATTAATTAATCAAATTGAGTGAGAAGATTGATTAAAAAAATTAATTAATTAACTAAAATTTATTTTTAATTAATTAACTAATTGAGATTAAAACTAATTGAAAAATTAATTAATTAATTAAAATTGATTTTTAATTAATTAACTAATTGAGATTACTCAAAATGAATGAGAAAACTAATTAGAGAGAGAGAGAAAAGAGCAATTGGATAGCAATCAACAAGTGCTCAAAGGTGTGTTTTGAAATGGTGAGGGAGAAGGGGCATCTATAGGAGCAGATGGGCGGGTGGAAAAGACCAAAAAGAGACTAAAAAGTGGAAAAAAGGAGCAGTAAAAGGGTAAATTGGCAAACAAGGGACACGTCCACGAGACGCGCTGGCGGACGCTGCAGGTCCTCTAGCGGACTGTCAGTACGGGACTAACATGTCAGCCCATACTGACACTCTGACAAGCATCAGTATGACGCGTGTCAGCGCGTACGTCCGTCAAATGTTTGGCGTGTCCGTCGGAGAGTCTCGCGTAAATTGGGAAAAAATGGACATGTCCGCGAGACGCGCTGGCGGACGGTCTAGGTCCTCTGGCGGACTGTCAGTACGGGACTGACATATGAGCCCGTACTGACACTCTGACACGCATCAGTATGATGTGTGTGAGCGAGTACGTTCGCCAAAAGTTTGGCGCATCCGCCGGAGAGTCTCGCGGCGTCCGCAAGACCTCCTGGCAGACGCATGCCGCCGCGGCTCACGGACGTCCACGAGCCATCTCGGGTTTTGGGCCTTTTCACTTTCAGTTTGATTTTTGAGTTTTTTGGGTCAGTTTTCGAGAGTTTCGGGTCTATTTTTGGGATATTCTGAAGGCTAAAAATTACCGGTCAGTGGCTGTGGATCTGAAATTAATTATTGGACAGATTGGCAGTCCGTTTTGAGGAAAATTCGATCAGTTTTGGGAAAGTGCTGTTCGGTACAAAAAGTCTGGTCAGGATCTAAAATGTGTCAGTCTTCTTGTAATATTATGCTTGAAAATCCATTTTTTCGAGGGGGCGCTGCCCCCTTGACCCCTGCCCGCTAACCGGTTAGAGGGACCGCCGTACCGACTCTCTGTAGGGCACAAAATTTAGCAGGTATCAAGTTGCAGTAGGCATCTTAAGGGTGTAAAATTGAGGTTTCACAGGATTGTAATCCTTTAAGTATGATGACTATTCAATTATGAGGTATTAATTAATCATGTGGGATAAAGACTAAAATCAATTATCATTTCACGTATAATTAACTACTAATTATGCATGTAAAATGGTAGCATGTATGATAGGATCGTCTATGAGTTTTGGCTATGATCTAGGGAACGTATTTGCCATGTGTTAGTGAGTGTAGTGTAATTAAAGGTTCTACGGGTTTAGGTGATCTTATATCTTCCTCTACCCTAGGACAGTCACATCTCGAAAGGCGGGATGTGACATATGCGGGCTTCTACCGAAGGTTTATAAAAGATTTTTCTAAGATTGCCCGTCTTTTAACACGACTCCTTGAGAAAGATGTGGATTTTGTGTTTGATGAGGAGTGTCTAAAAGCTTTCACGATTCTGAAGGAAAAATTGATCCATGCTCCAATCATGGTGGCTCATGGCTGGAATTTACCTTTTGAATTAATGTGCGATGCAAATGATTTTGCAGTTGGCAATCTTGGGTCAAAGGAAGGGGAAGCATTTCCAACCAATTTATTATGCAAGCAAGACTTTGAATGAACCCAAGCCAATTACAACACCATAGAGAAAGAGTTATTAGCTGTCATCTTCGTTTTTGACAAGTTTCGTTCATATCTGATTTTGTCAAAAGTGATAGTCTTTATAGACCATTCGGCTTTGTGGTACTTATTTGCAAAAACTGATGCAAAGCCAAGGTTGATTCGGTGGGTTTTATCACTACAAGAGTTCAATTTGGAGATTCAAGATAAAAAGGGAGCTGAAAACCTTGCAGCAGATCATCTTTCTCGCCTAGAGAACCCGAACCTAGAAAAACTTGAAGCGGGAGACATTTCAAACACTTTTCCCGATGAGCAGTTGTACTCCATGGTAGGTATGGTAGGTAATCCTTACTTTGAACTACCTTGGTTTGTTGATTTTGCAAATTATTTGGCTGCTAGGGAACTTCCAAAAGAGTTTTCGTATCAGCAATAGAAGAAATTCTTTTTTGAGATGAAATACTACTTTTGGGAGGATCCTTTTCTTTTTAGACTTTGTGCTGATAGGATGATAAGGTAATGCATTGCAGGGTCAGAAACTATAAACATTCTAGATCAATACCATAGCGGACCAGCAAGAGGACATTATGGGCCCAGTAGAACAGCACAGAAAGTACTAGAATCAGGATTCTACTAGCCAACTCTCTTTAAGGACAACCATAGCTTTATGTAGCATTGTGATTGTTGCCAAAGGGTAGGTAATATTTCATCTCGTGATGAGATGCCCCAACAAGGTATTTTGGTTTGTGAAGTTTTTGACGTTTAGGGTATTAACTTCATAGGACCATTTCCCTCTTCTTTTTGTAACAAGTATATTCTTATAGCTATTGATTACGTGTCTAAATGGCCTGAGGCTCAAGCCTTAGCGAAGAATGATGCTAGGGTAGTAGTAAAGTTCTTAAAAAAGTTGTTTGCTCGATTTGGTACACCAAAAGCAATTATAAGTGGTAGGGGTACCCACTTCTGTAACGCTCAGCTTAGGAAAGTTTTTAAAAAGCTCAGCATTACACATAAGTTAGCTACTCCATATCACCCCCAAACTAGTGGCCAGGTCGAGAACACAAATAGGGAGCTCAAGAGAATTCTTGAGAAGACTATAGAGCGATCTCGAAAGGATTGGTCTGAGAAATTGGACAATTCTCTATGGGCTTTTAGAACGGCATTTAAAACTCCCTTGGGTACTATGCCATTCAGGCTAGTGTATGGCAAGGCTTTCCATTTACCTTTTGAAATCAAACATAATGCATACTGGGCTATAAAACAGGTTAACCTTGATCTAGCTAGTGCAGGTGAGAAAAAAAGATTGTAGGTTAACGAGCTAGATGAATGGAGGTTGCAAGCCTATGACAATGCCCGGATATATAAATAAAGGACAAAGAGATGGCATGATGAAAGAATAAAGAAGAGGAAGAAGTTTAAAACTGGCGATTAGGTTTTGCTTTACAATTCTCGACTTCGACTCTTTCTAGGTAAGTTGCAATCTCGTTGGTCTAGTCCTTCTACTGTTAAGAAAGTCTTTCCCTATGGAACAGTAGGGTTAACTCAACCTGAGAAGGGTGATTTTAAGGTGAATGGGCAAAGGCTCAAGCTATACTATGGGGGAGAATTGAATGAAATGAAGGAGATTTTGTATCTCTACGATTTGGGGTGAGAAATCACCTTAACATCCAGCTAAACTTTTACGGTTATAGAAGAAGAGTTTTTTGTTGGAATTTTCCTTTTTCATTTTTCATTTTAAGGAATTGGTTAGTCATCCAATTCTTTTTTCATTTTTCATGACGTTAAAGAAGCGCTTTGTAGGAGGCAACCCACCAATTTCATTTTTAATTTATGTTTCTTTAATTTTCATTGTTTTACTTTGTTTTTCTTTGATTTTTCCTATCTTTCATTTATTAGAAGTGTTGGTTTTTATGGTAGTTGAAATCTTCACAGAGAGGCAATATGTGGAAAATTTGTCTAAATGTTGTGGGGTAATTGGTACACCCAGTGATACGGGCATATCACTGCACGTATTGTAAAGATGAGAAACAGTAGGATTGGTATGCCCAGTGATACTCCTGTATCACTGCTCATATTGTTATGTTTGAAGACAGTAGTATTGGTACTCCTAGTGATACTCCCGTATCACTGCCCGTATTATAAAGATGAGAAACAAAAGGGATGATACGCCCAGTGATACGCTCGTATCACTGTAGGTATCATTCACTTTGTGTCTAGCAGGCTCGATACGCCCACTGATACGAGTGTATTGTTGGGTGTATCATCGGGTTTTTAAACAGACCCGATCATTTTATAAACAAAATAGATGCCGTGGACTCTCCTTTGATATTGAGTCTATAGGACACATGAATGGTATATCGAAGAGAGTGAGGCTACCCATGATGGGAGAGATTAGAGTGTTCGTGACGGAGCTATTGGTAGAGCTCCTGTAAGAATATAACTAGTTGGACTATGAACTATGGTAGCTATTAGGAGTAGTGATATAAGTATGAGTAAAAGAATGATGGTTTATATATTGATTATGTATTAAATATGTGATTATGAGGTCCCTCCATGGTAGATGATACATGAAAGGGTAACATGTGCTTTATCGATATCATACTCATGAAATGATTTTGTATTAGCATACTGCTAATTTATGGGATATATATATATATTTATGAAATGCATATCTTATGTCTAATGATTGCTGTGATATATGTCTATACTTGATTAAATGTGATTATATGATGTGTGCGAATATTAATTGATATTGTGTATTGTGACAAAATGCGTATTGAATGATAACCTATACTTGTGGTATAGATGCCACCCCGTAGAAGAGCACATTCGGGTACACCGCCTAAAGAGGCCATACATTTGGATGAGGAACACTTTCACAGCAATGAGAGTGCAGCACCAAACATCGTTTCAGTTGTAACTTTAGTGCAAGTTAGAGCGGAGTTCGATGAGCCACCTCGATCGAGGTAGCGCACACAGAACGAAAGTGAACATAACCCTCAAGAGGACATGGAGATGATGAGGTAGGAAATCAGCGATTTGAGGTGCGAGCTAGTGGATTTGAGGAGGGACCGGCAAGAGATTCCACCACCACCCCCTATGGCACCATCTACGCCTGGGGAAATGAGAGCTTTGCCTCCACCTGTTCAAGCACCAGGGCGCTGAAAAGGATAATGCTTCCTGATGAGGGAGTGTCTATTCATGAATGTAGAAGACTGAAACCTCCAGTGTTTAATGGAGAGGAGGACGATGAGCCTTAAGAGTTCCTCGATGAGATGGATAAGCTTGTCTGGAGATTACCTTGCTCGAATGTCAAGGTGATCGAATTGGTAGGCTTACAGTTGAAGAAGGAAGCTTGGTACTGCTTTGAGAGGAATGTGGAGGAACGACTATATGGTGATGATCCACCCACTTAGACCATGTACAAGCAAGAACTCACTGAGCAGTTCCTTGCTGAGGGAGAAAGATATAACCGAGCTCTCCAGTTTCAGCAGTTGAAACAGAAGCCAGGAATGTTAGTATCAGACTATGTGAGGGTGTTTTCCAGATTGAGCAAACTGGTTCCATTCATTGTACCGAAAGAGGCTAGTCGGATCGATCGATTCCGCAGAGGGCTGATCACTCCTCTATAAAATGCATTGGTAGCTATTGACTTCTCGAATATGGCCAAGCTGGTGGATAAGGCCAAGCTGATTGAGACTAGGCACAAAGCAGAGAAGGCCGAGAGGGCCAAATGGGATCATAAAGGGAAGAATAAGAGCAAGGGCCAAGGTGACCAATATCAAGAAGGGAACACTCAGCTGAGAGGACCGGACCAGCCAGCAACGTCCACTGCTCCTCTACCGTTTTGAGAAGGAAACCAGAGCTGGAATCGCACCGGGAATGTGTCGGTAGCATTAGCATCGAGAAATGTGAATACTTATCGGTCAGGACAACAGAGTCATACCATTCCTACTTGTGCCACTTATGGTAGCAAGCACGGAGGGGTATGTAGGAGGAATTCTGATGCATGCCTCAAGTGTGGCCAGATGGGCCACTTTATCAGAAACTGCCCGATGATGGGAAATCAGGGGACTGCAGCAGTAGCTTCGCAGCCCACAATGCAAATGAGCTGAGCAGATAATAGAGTTTAGAGAGGTAGAGGCAGAGGTCCTGGATAAACCTCGAGTTTAGTGCAAGCCATTGAGGGGAAAGGAAAAGGGAAGGTTTACTCCTTAAACTTGCAAAAAGCCCGTGCATCAAACATAGCAGTGACAGGTACTATTCCTATCCAATTTGTTAGAGCAAGATGCTTGTTTGACTCGGGTGCTACTCACTATTTTGTTGCCCTATGTTTTGCTAAGAAATTGGGTAAAGTTAGGGAAACTATGCATGAACCCCTAGCAGTAACTACACCCCTAGGTGAGATAACAGTTGTAGATCAAGTGTATAGAAACTGTACTGTAGAAATTGAAGGTAGCGAATTGCCCGTTGAATTACTTGAACTAGATGTACTCGAGTTTGATGTCATACTAGGTATGGATTGGCTGTCATTGCATGATGCCCACATTGATTGTCATGCAAATAAGATAGAATTCAGACCCGAAGTGGGGAAGAATTTTATGTACCAAGGTGACTAAAGTGAGCTTCCATCGAATATGATATCTTCCATTGGAGCTAAAAGGCTCCTAAGGAAAGGATGTGAGGTGTACCTAGCCTATATTGTTGATACAAGGGAGATCTCAGGAAGAAGTGTGAAAGAAGTGCTAGTGATCGATGAGTTTTTCGACATGTTTTCGGAAGAACTACCTGGAATGCCACAAGAGCGGGAAATAGAGTTTTGTATACAGCTTCTACTGGGCACTCAGCCCATCTCTATACCCCCGTACTACATGGCACCTACAGAGTTAAGAGAGTTGAAGGTGTAACTGTAAGACCTCTTGGATAAAGGTTTTGTAAGACCGAGTAGTTCACCATAGGGTGCTCCGTTCTTGTTTGTCAAAAAGAAGGACGGATCATTCAGACTATGCATCAACTACCATCAACTGAACAAGGTTACAGTGAAGAACAAATACCCTCTACCGAGGATTGATGACCTATTCGATCAACTGCAAGGAGCTAGCCATTTCTCTAAGATCGATTAGAGATCTAGTTACCATCAGTTAAGAATCAGGGGAGAGGATATCTGCAAGACCACATTCAGGACACGGTATAGCCACTATGAGTTTACAATGTTACCGTTTGGCTTAACGAATGCTCCAGTAGCCTTCAAGGACTTAATGAACCGAGTTTTCAAGCCGTTCATGGATAAGTTCATGATAGTCTTTATCGATGACATCCTCGTGTACTTAAAGAGTAAGGAGGAACATGAAGAACACTTAAGAATGGTACTACAAATGTTAAGGGAGCATAGGCTCTATGGAAAGTTGTCTAAGTGTGAATTTTGGTTAGACCGTGTGTACTTCCTCAGTCATGTGGTAAGCAAGGATGGGATTCAGGTTGACCCAAAGAAAGTGGAAGCAGTAGCAGATTGACCTCGGCAACCGTCAGTTACGAAGTCTCGCAGCTTTTTGGGCTTAACATGTTACTAACGCCGGTTCGTAAAGGATTTTTCAAAGATCACCACGCCTTTGACAAGGATAACGAGGAAGCAAGTGAAGTATAAATGGGATTAAGCGTGCGAAGAGAGTTTTTAGAAGCTGAAGAATTGCCTCATCTCAGCCCCGATTCTTGCATTGCCTGAAGGAGTAGGTGGGTTTTCCGTCTATTATGATGCTTCGAGAGTAGGACTTGGATGCATCTTAATGCAAAATGGAAAATTCATTACTTATGCATTGAGACAACTCAAGAAGCACGAAGTGAATTACCTTACGTATGACCTGGAAATGTCAGCGGTCATTTTTGCCTTAAAGATTTGGAGACATTACATGTATGGAGAGAAATGTGAGATCTACACGGATCACAAGAGTCTCCAGTACATCCTAAAGCAAAGAGATTTAAATCTGAGACAGAGGAGATGGGTAGAGCTGTTGAAGGATTATGATTGCCAGATCCTCTATCATCCTAGCAAGGCCAATGTAGTGGTCGATGCCCTAAGCAGAAAATTGATGGGAAGTTTGTTACATCTAGCAGTGCGTAAGAGGCCTATTATGAAGGAATTAAAAAAATTATTCAATCAAGGAGTTCGATTCAAAGTTAATGAGGTATAAGTACTAGTGGCACACTTTTAAGTGAAATCGAAGCTCATCGATGAGATCAAAGCCTTGCAAGACAAGGATTCACAATTACTGAAACTGAAGGAAGAAATGGGATTGGGAAAGGCTCCGAAATTCAAAATAAAGGATGATGTGCTCATGTGTGGAGCTAGAATATGTGTACTGGACGCAGATGGACTTAGGGAGAAGATATTATTAGAGGCACACCAAACTCCCTACACCGTGCACTTGGGGGCCACCAAGATATACCACGATGTGAAGAGTTGCTATTGGTGGCCGGGGTTGAAGAAGGATGTGGAAAATTTTGTAGCATCCAGTTTGACCTGTTAGCATATGAAATTTGAGCACCAACGATCTTCTAGATTATTGCAAGAGCTAAAACTACTAAAATGGAAGTGGGAAAGCATCGCCATGGATTTCATGGTGGGTTTACCGAGAACTTTCAAGGGATACGACTCTATATGGGTCATTGTGGATCGATTGACCAAGTTCGCACACTTTTTAGAAGTGAAGACCACTTACACGGCAGCAGATTATGCGCGATTGTATTTGGGTAAGATTTTGAGCTTGCATGGGGTCCCAGTGTCCATCATCTCGGAGAGGGGTACTCAGTTCACTTCAAGGTTTTGGCAGAAATTAAAAGAAGCATTGGGCACGCGATTGGACTTTAGTACTGCATTCCACCCACAGACTGATGGGCAGTTCGAGAGGACAATCCAAACCTTGGAGAACATGTTAAGAATGTGCATATTATATTTTGGAGGAAATTGGGACAAACACCTCCCATTAGTCGAATTCGCTTATAATAATAGGTTTTACTCTTCCAACGGCATGGCTCCTAATGAAGCTTTATATGAAAGAAAGTGCCACTCCCCCTTCTGTTGGGTCGAAGAGGAGGACAAATATATGGAGATGCCAGAGTTACTCAAAGAGACCACAGACAAAGTATAGATCATTCAAGAGAGGCTGAAGACAGCTTTCAGTAGGCAGAAAGGCTATGCCGATCTGAAGAGGAAGGAAATCCACTTTGCAGAGGGAGACCATATGTTCCTTAAGGTCTCTCCCATGAAGGGTGTTATGAGATTTGGCAAGAAGGGGAAATTGTCTGCTCGATATATCGGACCCTTCGAGATCCTTAACAAGGTGGGAGAAGTGTCATACAAATTAGCCTTACCACCGACTTTGACACATGTCCATCCAGTTTTCCACGTATCCATGTTGAGGAAGTATGTGCCGGACCCATCGCACATCCTTTAACCTCAAGCAATTCAAGTGGATCGAGAATTGTCCTACGAAGAGACACCGATAGCCATTCTAGACAGACAAGTGAAGAAATTGAGGAACAAGGAGATAGCAATGATTAAAGTTCAGTGGCGGAACCATAATGTAGAAGAATGCACATGGGAAAGCGAAGATGAGATACTTCAGAAATATCCACATCTAGTAAGCTCTTAAGAAGGTGAGTCTTTCATTTTAAATTCGAGGATGAATTTTCTTAAGGGGGTGAGAATGTAATACCCTACATTTTTCCCCTGAAAATTTTTTTATTTCGTCTGCTATTTAATTCTACAATGTAATTTTAACACTATCTACTATTTAATTCTATAGTGTAATTTTAACACTGTCTTCTATTTAATTATGCAGTGTTATTCCAAAACTGTCTAATATTTAATCATACAGTATTATTTCCTGCACTGTCTGCAATTTAATTACATTGTGTTATAATTGTGCTGTGTTATTTTTGCACCGTATCTAATAATTAATCCTATGATTAATTATATATGACTATGTGATTAATGATGATTTGTAGAGTTAATTAGAGATTAAGTAGTCATCTTTTTTAAGATGCATGTGACTAATAACACTTAAAGCAAATGGTGGAATTCTTTAGCTTGTTCATTATTGCCTAGCCATTTTAGGAAAAAGTCACCATCCATTGCCTAATTAAGAAGTAGACTTAGTCTTCTTAAATTTTCAAAAGCTATTTACCTAAATAGTTAGGAGTAGTGAAAGGACCATCAAACCATACTCTAGAATCTTCCTACTCTTCCTCATTAAGGGTAAATGCGTCATTTCACACCCAAACCCTAAATCTACCACTCATCATATTTAAGCATCTTTTTCTCATCTTCTTCTTCCTCATTTTCTCCCTACACAAAAACCATTCAACCTCCATTAGAGCAAGGTTTGACCACCTGGGGTTCAAGAGAGGGAGGAGGAATTTCAAGGTAAGTCTTTCACCAAACCTTCTCCATTTTCCATCCTTCAAATGGTTCTTGAGTCAATTCCTTCATAGATTGAAGTTTGCTTCTTCTTTTGCTTCCTTAAGGTTCGGCCACTTTTATTTTCCAAGGAAGAGAGGGACTTCAATGGATGAACATATTTTGGTTTTCCCCAAATTGGATGGTTCGGCCTAATTATGGTTTCACATGCCATGGTTGTTATGCTTCAATTGACACTTGATTCTTGATTAATTGGATGTTAATTGATGAATGGCATGATAAATTTCACATTAGAAGCTTTATGTCAAGTATGAACTTTCAAATTAATGAATGATAATTCAAATTGATTGTGTAATTGTGCAATTGGATAATTTAATTGCATGAATTGATTTTCAATTTGATTAATTGAAGTGAGCAAATCATTTTCCCCAAAAATTAGGGTTCGGCCACATTAGGGTTTTCAAATCCAAAGTGTTTAATTTCAATTGCATGTCCAATTGAGCTTCCTCACACTTGAATTTAATGATTTAATGCTCAATTGGAAGATTGGTTGATTAATTCATGGTTTTTCCCAAATGTGCATTTTGGCCTACTTAGGGTTTTAGGGTTCCATGTTGCATAAATTCAATTGAATGCATAATTGTGTCCTTTGATACTTGAATTGAATGAATTAATGTCCAATTGGAAGATTAATTGCCAAATTGGGGGGTTTTCACCAATTTGTTGAATTCGGCCCAAACATGAATTCCAAACCTAAGTTATTTAATTTTATTTACATGTCCAATTGAGCTCCTCTATGATTGAATTGAATGATTTGATGCTCAATTGGAGGATTGATTGCCTAATTGTAAGTTTTCCCCAAATGTTAGGTTATACCATTTAAGGTTGCCTTGAATCAAGCATGTATGATTTCAATTGAATGTTTAATTGAGCTTGTATGAATGTTAATTTGATAATTCCTATGTCAATTTGAAGTTTAAATGTTGAATTGATGATTTTCCCTAAATTAAACCTAAGTCAATTAGGGTTTGTCAAATTGAGTGACCTAAATTGTAATTGATAATGCAATTGAGTCCAATTATATGTGCATGACTTGAATAAGGTGCTATTTGGTCTAATTAACCAAATGCATATAGATTAGGGTACTTGGACCATTTGGCCATGACTTGGTTGAATGTGTCTAAGTACTATAATTTGATTTGATTATGTGTTTGAATATGTATGTATATTAGAATGATGAGTAAGTGATTGAATTGTGTGACACTTATGTGATAAATGAAATTGCCTATCTAACACCATTCGGCCATAACATGATTTGAGCCTTAGTTCTCTATAATTGATTATGAGTATGAGAATAAGTTAACCATTTATGGTATGACTTAATGTGAATGATGGTTGATGTGTTACATGTGTGACCTTAGTTAGTACTCTAAGTATAGACTTAAGACTAGGTTAAGGTTAGTGATACTTGAGTATAAGATCATGGAGTAATGTGTCTCATATGATGATTATTTGTAGAGGATAAAGGAAAGGAAAGGAAGGTGTTCGAGAAGGAGAAACCATTCCTCATTGCTAGTGATTATTAATAGGAGCTAAGGATCTAAGGTGAGTTCATGATATGCTAATATAATATGGGCATCCATACTTGAAATTATGAGCTTCATTGAAATCCTAGCAAATGTTCTTATTACATATCCATATCAAAACTGTTATCTCTTGCCATGCTAGGATTATTTATTAAAAGGCCTTCGGCCAACTTCTAAAATGCATATATATATTGACACCATTGATATCTCAACTATACTTGAAACTTTTATTGAAACCTAAATTGAATATTGAGACATGATTCTTTCTTATATGTCATATTGTTATACCATGAGCTATATTGTTTACATGTGAATATGAGAAAACAGAAATCCCCGACTGATGTGGTGTTATACATTGGGCCTGTGCACAGGATAAAATACCTGCAGATAGGGTGAGCGTATCCAAACTTTAACTAGGGAAAGTTTGAGGTCTTAGCCGTGAGACCTGATCAGTCTTACGTGATATCATATGATATGAGTAAGTAAAGCATTAGACACTACTCTGTTACTATGTGGGAAGCATACCGCTTCTGATCTTTTGATTTCTGCTAAATTAATAAATATGAAATAATTTGTATTATAAGAGACCTTTCACCATGAGATTGTTCATTTCATATTTTACTTGGAACCACCGGCATATCATAGTAGTATATCATGTTCTCACTAAGATTTATCTCACCCCGTAGTTCTTTATATTTTTTTTTCAGGAGCCTATAGGTACGTGCAAGGTAACACTCTCAAGTTATCTTCATCGTTTGGGACATTACTTCTGCCGCTTGTGGATCACCTATTCTTTTGTTGACTTGTAATTATGTGTACTTTCATTAGAGCTCCACGGGTCATTATTTTTAGAATTATTTATTTGGATGACTGTTGAATATTATTATGGATTGTAATCCTTTAAGTATGATGACTATTGAATTATGAGGTATTAATTAATCATGTGGGATAAAGACTAAAATCAATTATTGTATCACGTATAATTAACTACTAATTATGCATGTAAAATGGTAGTATGTATGATAGGATCGTCTATGAGTTTGGCTATGATCTTAAGAATGTATTTGCCATGTTTTAGTGAGCGTAGTGTAATTAAGGGTTCTACGGGTTTAGGTGACCTTACGTCATCCTCTACCCTAGGATAGTCACATCTCGAAAGGCGAGATGTGACACATATGAGCTTTTACCGAAGGTTTATAAAAGATTTTTCTAAGATTGCCCGTCCTTTGACAAGACTCCTCGAGAAAGATGTGGATTTTGTGTTTGATGAGGAGTGTCTAAAAGATTTCATGATTCTAAAGGAAAAATTGATCCATGCTCCAATCATGGTGGCCTCTGACTGGAATTTAGCTTTTGAATTAATGTGCGAAGCAAGTGATTTTGCAGTTGGGGCAGTCTTGGGTCAAAGGAAGGGAAAGCATTTCCAACTAATTTATTATGCAAGCAAGACTTTGATTGAAGCCTAAGCAAATTACACCACCACAAAGAAAGAGTTATTAGCTGTCATCTTCGCTTTTGACAAGTTTTGTTCATATCGGATCTTATCAAAAGTGATAGTATTTACATACCATTCGGCTTTGTGGTACTTATTTGCAAAAACTGATGCAAAGCCAAGGTTGATTAGGTGGGTTTTGTTGCTCCAAGAGTTCGATTTGGAGATTCAAGATAAAAAGGGAGCTGAAAACCTTGCAGCAGATCATCTTTCTCGCCTGGAGAACCCGAACCTAGAAAAACTTGATGCGGGAGACATTTCAGACACTTTTCCTGATGAGCAGCTGTACGCCATGGTAGGTATGGTAAGTAATCCTCACTTTGAACTACCTTGATTTGTTGATTTTGCAAAATATTTGGTTGCTAGGGAACTTGCAAAAGAGTTTTCATATCAGTAAAAGAAGAAATTCTTTTCTGAGCTGAAATACTACTTTTGGGAGGATCCTTTTCCTTTTAGACTATGTGCTGACAGGATGATAAGGAGATGCGTCGCATAGCTGAAAACTATAAACATTCTAGATCAATGCCATAGCGGACCAGTAAGAGGACATTATGGGCCCAGTAGAACAACACATAAAGTACTAGAATCAAGATTCTACTAGCCAACTCTCTTCAAGGACAACCATAGCTTTGTGTAGCATTGTGATTGTTGCCAAAGGGTAGGTAATATTTCATCTCATGATGAGATGCCCCAACAAGGTATTTTGGTTTATGAAATTTTTGACGTTTGGGGTATCAACTTTATAGGACCATTTCCCTCTTCTTTTGGTAACAAGTATATTCTTGTAGATATTGATTATTTGTCTAAATGGCCTGAGGCTCAAGCCTTAACAAAGAATGATGCTAGGGTAGTAGTAAAGTTCTTAAAAAAGTTGCTTGCTCAATTTGGTACACCAAAAGCAATTATAAGTGATAGGGGTACCCACTTCTGTAACGCTCAGCTTGAGAAAGTTTTCAAAAAGCTCGGCGTTAAATACAAGTTAGCTACTCCATATCACCCCCAAACTAGTGGCCAGGTCGAGAACACATATAGGGAGCTCAAGAGAATTCTTGAGAAGACTGTAGAGCGATCCCGAAAGGATTGGTCTGAGAAATTGGACAATGCTCTATGAGCTTTTAGAACGGCATTTAAAACTACCTTGGGTACTACGCCATTCAGGCTAGTGTATGGCAAGGCTTGCCGTTTACCTGTTGAAATCGAACATAATGCATACTGGGCTATAAAACAGGTTAACCTTGATCTAGCTAGTGCAGGTGAGAAAAGAAGATTGCAGGTTAACGAGCTCGATGAATGGAGATTGCAAGCCTATGACAATGCCCGGATGTATAAATAAAGGACAAAGAGATGACACTAGGGCTAAGCATTCGGTCAGTTCAGTTCAAAACCAAACTGAAATAACGGAACCTATAATTTATTTGAACCGAACTGAAATCGAAATTTTTATAAAATCGAACCGAACCGAAAAAGTTCAGTTCGGTTTGGTTTGGTTTTACTATTTCTTTTTCTTTTTATTTTAATAAACTATATATATATTTTTATTAATAATATTATATATATATATATATACTCAAATTATTATATATATATATATATATATATATATATAATAATTT
>CATKHJ010821761.1:0-38893 GCA_949750685.1 Vernicia montana | reverse complement strand
ATAATTAATATAACAATAATAATAATTATTATTATTATATATATAAGGAAAAATGAAGTCGGGTGTAGATATTTTTATTTAGGAGTTGATATGAGCGAACTGATTTTTTTTTTCCTACTTGAAAACGGATTTCTATTTATGGAAATGAGTTTTTAACTTTTTCAAATTACGAAAACGTGCCCGAAACGTTTCGGACAAGTTTTCGTGAGTTTTCAATTAGTAAACGTTTCCGAAACACGAAAATGTAACTTCCTGAGAGTTTCCGTGCATCATAACTTACCCACATGCTAGATTTGAATTTAAAAAATTGATTTATTATTTTCTTCATTAATTGCAGCATGCCATCCGACATATGAAGAAATCTAGTTATAAACCATCAATTATCAATCATTGAAATCAGTTGTTAGCTAACCGTCATAGTTAAATCAAACAACCCTAAATATCTGTCTTGCACATATATATATATATATTTTTATCAATAATATATTTATTTTTTATTAAAATCTTGATATCCCACTTGTTGGTTAAGAAATTTCTTTGCTATAAAAAAGTCCCCTGCGCAATGCTAGCACAAAACAGTAGAGCTCTTTCTAAAATGGGTAGTCTCTCTGCAAACACTTTCTCCCCATTAGACACAGAGACCTTTGCAGATGAGTCAAAAATGGTAATAAATTTCATTGCCGACTATTACAAGAACATTGAAAAATACCCAGTTCAAAGCCAGGTTCAGCCTGGCTACCTCTCATCAAAATTGCCAAAAACTGCACCATATTGCCCAGACCCATTAGAATATATCCTAAAAGATGTTACTGATACCATTCTACCGGGCCTAACTCATTGGCAAAGCCCAAATTGCTTTGCCTATTTCCAAGCAAATGCTAGCAATGCTGGGTTTCTTGGAGAAATGCTCTGTTCAGGCCTAAATGTTGTTGGGTTTAACTGGATTTCATCTCCAGCCGCAACTGAGCTTGAATCTCTTGTCATGGATTGGATGGGGAAATTGTTAAAGCTAACATCTTCATTTCTTTTCTCTGGCAATGGAGGTGGAGTCTTACATGGAAGTACTTGTGAGGCTATGGTTTGCACTTTAGCCGCAGCAAGAGACAGAGCACTGAAACAAATTGGATGGGATAAAATCACAAAATTGGTCGTTTACGCATCTGATCAAACACATGCTATGCTATTTAAAGGTACCGAATTGGTTGGTATCCCATCTTTGAACATTCGATCTCTACCAACTTCATTTTCATCTGGGTTTTCACTGTCACCTCAACTGTTAGAAACTACAATAAAAAATGACATCAAATCTGGGTTTTACCCATTGTTTCTCTGCGCAACTGTAGGAACAACTGCTTGCGGAGCAGTTGATCCTACAAGAATTGGGGAAAATTGCCAACAAATTCAATTTATGGTTCCATATTGATGCAGCATATGCAGGAAGTGCCTGCATTTGCCCTGAATTCAGACATTATCTGGATGGTGTAGACTTTGCAGATTCTATTAGCATGAATCCACATAAATGGTTGCTAACAAACATGGATTGTTGTTGTTTATGGGTAAAGCAACCAAATTTATTAATAGATTCATTATCTAGTGAAGCAGAGTTCTTGAAAAATTCTGCTAGTGAATCGAATTCAGTAGTGGATTATAAAGATTGGCAAATTGCATTGAGCAGACGATTTAAGGCCTTAAAGCTTTGGATTGTGATTCGTAAACATGGATTGGAGAATCTTATGTACCATATAAGAAGTGATGTGAGCTTGGCTAAGAAGTTCGAGTCATTGGTGAGCAATGACAAGAGATTTGAAATAGTGGTGCCAAGGAGATTTGCTTTGGTTTGCTTTAGATTAAAACCCAAGAATGGAACTAATAATGGGTTTGAATTGAACCGGCGGTTAATGGCCGCCGTGAACCAGAGTGGCCGTGCTTTCATGACTCATGGGATGGCCGGAGGAGTTTATTTTATCAGGTGTGCTATTGGATCAACATTGACTGAAGAAAGACATGTGGATGAGTTGTGGAAGCTTATTCGAGAAAAGGCTCTAATAGTTCTTGATTCAGTTTTAATTTAGTAATTTAACAAAATAGACAAATAAAAAATGTTGCACACACGGGATAGTCTAGCCGTGGATGCATATATCGCCTCCATAATAAGATTAAAATTCACCTAGTTCTAAAAAAATAAATAAATAATTGGATTTTCTTCTTTCAATGCTAAAAAAAATAAGAAGACAAAAAAAAAATGTTAAGCTTTGTTTTAATTTTATGTATGCATATGTGAATGGTAAGAGAAAAGTTGATGTGAGAATTAACCTGTGACCTATTTGTAGTACAAAGTTTAAGTAATAAAAAGTAATAATGTGATATGATGTATGTAATATATTGTTGGCAAATATTGAAAAGGATTTTTTTTTTCTTCTCCTTTTTTATTATTTAAAAAAAGAAATTAAGTCACACACAATATTCTAATTATGAAACTCCACGAACAAACATCATGAATCAAGAGACTATAGACTATATAGCTATAAGAATATAATTACAATAAAACATATCAAGAATTAGAATAAAAACACGAAATTTTTTTAAGTAGATTCAGTTTACCACTTTATCTATAGATTAAATCAATAAGAATAAGACATATCAATTAATGATATAATGAAAAATTTCATATATGACATTATTAATTGATATATCTTATTCTTATTGATTTAGTTTACAGATAAAGTGATAGACTGAGTCTACTTAAGAATTTCTCTAAAAACATATATTTAATTTACTTGAACAATGGTAAGCAGGTTAATAAGTTGTATTGAAGTATCAGTTACGTTAATTTGAATGGAATTCAACTATAAGCAAGCCATCTTTTATTTGCAAATTTAAACTTATACAATCATTGCTACATTTTTATAATAATGAATTAATTATAAAACTTCTTAATAATGTAACACTCGTCACTTTTTTTTTTATTTCACTTTTTATTTTAAAAAGAGTGACAATATTAAAGAAAACTTAAATTTCATTTTGCGAGACATTTTAAGTTTTGACACTAATATATATTTCTAGGGGATGTGGCAATGGCATAATTTACAGACCTCTAAATTTAAAAAAAAAAAAAAAAAAAAAAAAAAAAAAAAAAAAAAACCTATATATAATTACAGCACATCAAGTACTGAAGAACACTACTGTACATAAAAATAGATCTCCCAAAGAAAGATAACTTAACATCACTCCACTCTTAACTGAATCATAACTTATATATCCAAATTTAGCATCAACCTGAAATAATTTCTCAGACTGGAATCACCTCAAAGGACCTGGACATGGATGCTGCAGCAGATGTGCTTGTTTCGCGCCTTATTACCTTCTGTGCTCAGTGCAAGGAAAAAAATAAAAGAAAATAATTTTTTTTATCAATCTTAATCTATGTATATGTGAAATACAAGTATGATATAGTAACCAAATTAATTACCATGTCAGCAACTGTATTTTTTAAGGCCTTGTCTATCTCTTCGAAGACAACATCCATTGTTGGACGGCCTTTGCTTGATTTTGCAACACATAAGACTGCAATTTGTAAAATAGCTTCAAAATCTGCCTTGTTGATCTTCCCATCTAGCTTTTGATCTATAAAATCTGTTACCGGACGCTTTCCCAAATTTACATCTTTCGCCTGCAAAAGAACAAAAAAAAAATGAAAATATCAACAATGAGTTTTGATTTAGTGGTATTATAGTCGTTTTCGGCACTGGAGATTGTAAATTACCTTTCTGGTTAGTTGGTCTCTGGCATCAAGGTCCAATTCAATGACTTTTTGTCCTGATAACAGTTGGAGAATAACTATGCCAAAACTATAGATGTCACTGGCACATGTTAGCTTGGCATTGCTCATGTATTCAGGATCCATATAGCCTATGGTTCCTCTAACATCTGTAAATACTTTGCTCTCTTCCATTCCCAACATCTTTGCCAATCCAAAATCAGAGAGCTTTGGATCCAAATTCTCAGTCAAAAGGATGTTTGTAAGCTATCATGCAAGAAAGCATTTAGCATCATTAGCTATCTAAACAAGATATAAATATGAAGATAGGAGAAGCAATTACTGTCATCACTACATGCAACCAAAAGAACTTTTAACAATATACTTATATATAGTTAAAAAAACAAAAATTTGATAATAACAAGAATTAATAGTAATACCACGAGATGTATAAAACCCTGTAATTACAACTTTTTAACTACACTATAGCACAGGCACAGCATAACAAGTTGTCAATATTTGGCAATACCGTTAACATGTTATAAATAAGTATTTACTCTCAATCATTATTTTTAACATCAAATACCAGGATCATATTTAATTAAATTAATGTTATTAAATCCAATATTTATTATTAATATGCATGTTTATTACCTTGATATCTCTATGAACAATGCAGCCATCTATATAATGGTGGAGGTATCTCAGCCCAAGTGCACAATCTCTTAAGATCTTAACTCTTCTTTCCCATGTTAAAACTGTGTCCTTTCCTGAACACAGACAAGCACAGGCACATAACATATAAGTAACATTTTGGATATCATTTTACTAAAAGTAACAAATTTTAAGGATAAGAGAGATGATTATAATTATTACTGAGGAGATGTTGAGCTAAATTCCCAGCTGAACAATACTCGTAAACTAAATATCGATCATCTCCTTCAATGCAGCAACCGAACAAACAAACAAGATTCGGATGTCTAACTCTTGAAAGACCTTCAACTTCACGTTGGAAAGAATCGGTTGTACTACTTTGATGAATGTGTTTGATAGCTACTACTTGTCCACTAGGCAAAACACCTTTATAAACTTGACCTGCACTACCTCTTCCAAGGCTTTTTTTTTCATTGCTATAGTTCATAGCATTCTCAATTTCAGCCTTGGAGAATCTGTAAAGGCCAGACCATGCTTTCATCATTTCTTTATTTGATTTAACTGCAGGCTTATTAGGATGCTTGCTTTTTCTTCTGCTCTTAGTCACATACATTGTTAGAATAAGCACTAATGTCAATGCGACAAGCGCCATCAGGACTGAGAATAATGCCTTCACCGTACTATCTGATAAGCTAAAGAATTTCTATATGAGTTTTCAGGGAAATGAGTGAAAGAAAAAAAATATTTATGTAATTAAAAGAGTATATATATAGCTCGACTTACGCTTGATTCTGTCATAACCAACATCTGTTTAATGAACACAAAAATTAATGTCAGAACTAATAACAGAAACTCAAATGTTTTCAGTACTGAGGCTGCAATAGAGAAAAAATAATAATAAAATGCTTAAATTTTATCACTTTTTATAAATTTCTGTCACGTCAGTAAATTCTGATCAATTAGATAGGTAGTCAAATTGCAAAAATTTAAAAGTTATTGCATAAAATTGCCAAAATTAAAACTTTGTAATATAATTACACAAGCTATAATCTTTAGATTTTTTTTTTTTTTTAGCAGTTAGTATAAATTAAGTTTATAGCTCACTTACCGAATGCATCTAAAGCCGGCAAACATCTATAGAAATCATCAATTGAAGATGGAAAATCTCTCATTTGTGCAGCTGTAATATAAATGACAATTGCTATTGCACATATGGGCCTGCCATTTTTATCTGAATTTAATTTTCCCAATAGACCATCAATTGCACCCAATATTGCTGTGGTGCAATTAGAGCAAACTTCATTAAAATTAGAAGAAGATGTAAAATTTGAGCACATGGCCAAGGCATTGTTGTAAACCAAATCATCCTTAATTAATGACAATTGAAAACTGGAGCAAGGATTACTTCCATTGTAAAGATTATCAAACCCACATAAATCTGGGGAGACTGAATCTTGTTTATGAAATGCACCATTGCAATTCATCCAATTTTCTTGTGGAATGAAAATATAATCATTATTTGTAGTATTTATTTTACTAGCCAAGGTTTTTGTAATCACATTCAGCACATTTCTACAGCAAACTGTTGTGCTTAGACTTCCCAACACTTGGATATCCTCCTGATAGCCTATACACTCCCCAATTGGCTCGTAAGGGAATTTGTCGAAGTCTAATATTGACCTGCAAGCTGCAAAACAATTAATTGGAGGTTGTTATTAACACAAACAAATACCAATGATGGACATATTTTGGATTTAACGTTATTTATATTTATGTAGAAGTACTTAACCAACATAAGGGTGGTACTTGGTAAAATTAAAAATTAAGTGCTGAAAATTTAAGTGTGATAATTTTTAAATTATAAAATTATTTAAAAATTTATTTACTTATTATATTTAGTATAAATTTTATATTATAAATTTTGACTTATTATTTTAAATAGTTTTTAACTTAATTAAGACTTTAAAAATATACATTACCAAGTAATTTAAAACAATTAAGTACTAAAAATTTTAATTTTAAATACTGAATGGTGTTATTAAACACCACCTAAGTCAATACTAGTCGTGGGCCTGTGTATTTTAGTCAAATTTTTTTTATTTAACTTGTATTTTCTTAAAATGTTTTAATGTGTGCAAATTATTATTATTATTATTTTATTAAATTTAAATATTAACTTATAAAATTTTTGAATATTAATGTAAATAAAATATATGGATCAAGTTTGTTATATATGGACCAACTAAAAGCATGATAAAGAAATATTAAATATATTGATCTTTATAAACTTTAATTATTAAGACCTATATAAATTTTAATTAAAACTTACAAAAACATAATGATGTGGGAAAAAAATTAATAAGATAATTTCATATAAGTTTAATTTTTAAAAGAGTTAGTTGACATATGATCGAAATTTATCAAATGATTTTGGTAGTATTACTAAAAACTTGGGATTTTATACATCAGTTAATACTATACTAACACGAAAAAAAAAAAACCTGGATCATCCGGCGAATTTCCTTGGCCGGAGGAGGCATGAATGAATGAGATTGCAATGAAGAAGAAGGCAATAAGCTTGAGAGAAGGGTAATAAGCTGTATTGATCATGTCCCCTTTTCTTGTGACTTGTGAGGTTGCTGTCTTCAAAATTCAATCCATAAAAATAAAATTATAAAATTTTTAATTGAAAGGTTTATGTGAAAAATAATGTAAGCATGTACTTATACATAAAATTACTCTTGCAAATATCGTTTTGGTTTCTTGGTACTGACAGCTAACCTCTTGTAGTCTTGTAATTACCGTAGAATATACTTAAAATTTTCGTCCCTAATGATTAATGAAATGGAAAATCAAAATCATAAAGGCTTATCTAATTAATTAAGCTTTACATTAAAATTTTCATTAAGAACAAGTTTGATTATGTATATGAATAATTGATTATATAATATAAGGTTAATTAATTAATTAATTAATTCCTCTTGGTACTACCGGAAATTTGCAATTAGAATAATTAATCAAGTAATCAACTTTCAATCACATCGCCGCATCAAAAAGGATTTGTCTTCCTGCCAGAAAGACATGAATATTTACGGCAACCAAAGTCCAAAGAGTCCTTTCTTTGGAACTTTTTGTTTCATATTTTTTTACCCTATAGAGGTAATAAGGATTGGGTGTAAATAAGTCTAACTAGCTAGGGGAATTTATGTTAAATTAGATTGGTCTAAATATAAATGAATTTTTTGTTTAATGATGCTGAAATGAAATAAGTTGTTATGAATTACAAATTCAAACTTCAATATTGGAGTTAAATTTGTTAGGTTTTAATCTCTATTATGTGGGCTTACATATTTAATATAACAATTATATTGACGGGTTATTTTATAAGTGGGTTTGATTTAAGTGATTTATTTATGTAAAACTCATAAACTTCAGAAATTGGTATGGGATTAATGAGTGGATATCCATTCCTGACCAATATAAACTTAATGAGATATTAATAGGTCAGTATTCCCAATACATCAAATCATTCAGCCGCTTTCTATTCTCTGAGAATTGAAAGACCTTAAGGAATTAAGAATTTGACTGCAATTTAAGCACTTGTTCATCGTTCATTCCTCAAAAGTTCAACTACTATAATAAATATAAGTATTTATATCTAAATCTCCTTAATAACTATAATATGATTCATTTCCGCAAATGTTCGACTGCTATAATAGATACAAATATTTATATTTAAATCTCCTTAATAACCATAATATGATAGATTTTGGGAATTAAAACAATAAAAATTTATGTGATTCTAACAAAATTAACTATATATATATATTCAATTTGTTTGGATTGAATTTATTAATTTTAGTATTAGAATATTTAAATTTAATTAATTTGTTTTATATTTATATTAAATTCATGTTGAAAAATAATTTATTTATAAATCTAAATCCGGACTCAAACTCAAGTTTGATTACAGTTTGAAGTTTTATTTTGGCACATGCAACCATAAATTGATGTTAAATTGGAGTATTTCAAAATATTTTAAGAGTTGACATCAAATACAAAAATAAAATGTGATGAAGTACTTTTATATTTCAAATAGTATGCTCAATTTAAATTATGTTTACACAAATTTTCATTGTTAAATATAAAATGAATTGTTAATTTTTTTTAAAAACATTAAATTAAAATAATTATAATTTGAAAATATATTTCAATCATGAATTTCAAATTTAACAGTGATGAAATAAAAAAAAATAATAAATAATTTTGGAGTTGGTCCAAATTAATGAAATATTTGAAAATGAGAATGAGGCCAGCCTTGAACATAAGGAAACCAGTTAATAGATCCACGTTAGAGGGCTACATTCCACACGATTTCTTATCCAACTTCACGCCCTTCCAAACCCCGCGCTCTTTTTCCTTGTCTCTGCATCAATTCTTAAACTTGTCATGGAAAGCACTATCTCCTCCTTAAGGTCAGCACCTCCTCTCCTCTCCTCTGTTTCTCTCTCTTTTTCAGTTCTTTTAGATTTTTATTAGTACCCATTGTAATAGTAACTTGTCTGATAATGCCTGTGTTGTTCTTCTCATTTATTGTTTCCTGCTAATTTTGCTATAATCTAGAATTCTTGGAAATGGGTTTTAGTTTGCAATCAATCTTTTCTTGGTAGGAGAATTAATTTGATTTTCTTGATTGAAAAGTTCATTGCATTTCTCAAGAATGTTGACATTTTCAATTCCAACCACAAGCAGGCAAGCACCCCAATTTAGGACATGTGTATTCAAATGTTTATGCATGTGCCTGCTAATATAATCTTTAGTTTATTTAAAAATTGCATGATTTTTAGAACAATTATGAATTTTTCTTGTGGGTCTTTAGTTAAATTCAGTTTGGAGGAAACAAAGAGATGCTATTGCTAGAATTATTGGTTTAGTGGACTAAAAAACAAGAATGAAACCAACTAATTTTTGTCATTCTTATTGGAAGTCTAGACACTGAAGTATGGCATTGGCTGCAAAGTCAATATGTTTATCTCATGAAGAAAGTATTAGTAGTTCATACATCAGATCAGGAATTGCAAGCAATGAAAGATTTCGTCGAAGGAAGGGACTTCATTTTCACAGCATAAATGTGTTGAAATTTTGGCCCAATAGCAGGAAGCCAAGATTTGTTCAATTGATAAGAACTCATAGGAGTCATGGGCTTGAGCTAAGATGCTCAAATCAATTCTCAGGCTGGACAAAGAAGTTTTTCTCATTGTGTAGCACTGGTGCAAGTATAACTAAGGTAGCCACTGAATGATAATGCATTTGTTGATTTTTTTTTCTCATGCAAAGACAATTATTGCCCTTCTCTTTTGTTGCTCTACTCTTTTCTGATTCTTTTATTTTTGTTTCCTTTTTCTTCTTCTTTAAGCCAAAAGAAGTGCTTAATTTTCTGATGTTGAGCGTGTCAAACAACCTAAAAGAAAAGGACCACTTGCTGTTCTTGAAAGTTGCCGGTGTACTGGCATGTGCATTATTAGTCATTCCATCAGCTGATGCTGTTGATGCTCTCAAAACTTGTACTTGCTTATTGAAGGAGTGCAGGTAAGTCAAATTTCCTTGCAGCCAAAATTAAAAATCTATACTATCAGTATCAAATTTCCACTCTGTATGCATTTTAAAATTTTATCCCCTCTTTGCACAGTATTTATCTGTTAATGATGAAGCTGGACCTTAATACATCTTTAAATTCAGTTCATTACAATTCTGATTTAACATTACTCATCACTTCATATGTCAAATCTTTATCATGAACTATTATCTGACTTGGGCTTATTATTGTTAGGTTAGAATTGGCCAAGTGCATTGCCAACCCAGCATGTGCTGCCAATGTCGCTTGCCTTCAGACCTGCAATAACAGGCCTGATGAGACTGAATGCCAGGTCAGTTCTGTTCCATCAAGACATTCAGAGACATATACCTGTAAACAAATTATTGGTGCACCATAGACTTATAAATTAGCATGAACACTCTCTGCTAGCTCAAGCTTTAGAATTTAGAGTGATTGTTGCACTACATATATATGGCCCAAACAAGAGGGGGCATATGTAAGTGGAAACATGTCCTCCCTCAGCTTCAGCTTGCAGTGAGTTGGTCAGCTTAACAGCTTGTTTGCCCTTTATTCTTAGTGGAAGCAAATTATGGTTATCATAAGAGTATCTTCCCTTGTAATTTTCAGATCAAATGTGGGGACCTGTTTGAAAATAATGTTGTTGATGAATTCAATGAGTGTGCAGTCTCACGAAAGAAGTGTGTACCTCGAAAATCTGATGTTGGGGAATTTCCTGTTCCTGATCCAGCTGTTCTTGTCAAGAGCTTTAACATTGCAGATTTCAGTGGAAAGTGGTTTATTACTAGCGGTCTAAATCCTACCTTTGACACTTTTGACTGCCAATTGCATGAATTCCATACAGAATCTAACAAACTTGTGGCAAATTTGTCGTGGAGAATACGAACTCCAGATGGTGGCTTTTTCACTCGATCAACTGTGCAGAGGTTTGTTCAAGATCCAATGCAGCCTGGAATACTCTACAATCACGATAATGAGTATCTTCACTATCAAGATGATTGGTATATGCCTTCTTCTTGTTCTGCTACTATTTTTTATCACATTACAATTTTGCTGTGGCATCTGCCTAAACTTAGCTAGAACTTCCATATAAAGGAAGGTTAATATATTCTGACTTTGCACACTTTTTCAATTCTATTCTATGTTTTTAAGCTTATCATTTTGGTTCATAAATTACTAATTTTGTTGCAATTGCATCGAATAAGCTTAGTGCATGTGCCGATGCTAATTTGATGCTGAGATGTCCTTTTGACATGGACAAAAATTACTGTCTAGGATGTTAATGGCCCTTCTAGGATTTATGAGCTACCAAATGGTGTGTTTTGCAAAATATTGATCTCAAAAGCATTTTAAGCAATTTCATGACAGAGAAGTTTGCAAAATGCTATCATTTGGTGGATCTTAAATGCAAATCACATCTATTACTGACTTAAATGCATTATATGTGTGTTGTTTGAGTAATTTAAATATGGGACAGCAGTTACCAAGCACCAATAGATTGGAGCATTATTAAACCAGGTATTTGCACCAGTTACACATAGATCCCTGCAATCAAGCCCTTTCAGTTCTTTAAATGATCATAAAATAATAATCAATATACAGTGATTTTTCTCCCTACAGCTTTTGAGTACCATGATTGTTAGTTTGCTAAATTTGGCCAAAATAACTAACCAATATCATATATTGTGCATCCAGGTATATACTGTCATCCAAGATAGAAAATAACAGCAATGATTACATATTCGTGTACTACCGAGGCAGGAATGATGCCTGGGATGGATATGGCGGTGCTGTTCTGTACACTAGAAGTGCGGTTTTACCAGAAAGCATCATACCTGAACTGGAAACTGCAGCTAAAAGTGTAGGACGAGATTTCAACAAGTTTATAAGAACAGATAATACTTGTGGGCCTGAGCCTCCTCTTGTTGAGAGACTGGAGAAGACAGTAGAGGAAGGGGAAAAGACTATTATAAGAGAGGTCCAAGAAATTGAAGGGGAGGTAGAGAAAGTGGGAAAAACTGAAATGACCTTATTTCAGAGATTGGCAGAAGGCTTATTAAAAGTGCTCCAACAAGATGAAGAATTTTTCCTAAGAGAGCTAAGTAAAGAAGAGATGGATATACTGAATGATCTAAAAATGGAAGCAAGTGAAGTGGAAAAACTCTTTGGACAAGCATTGCCTATAAGGAAATTAAGATAGAATTCTTCTTAAAAGAGATTATTTGTTATACATCATATTAACAATTATACTTGTATTCTTTGGGAAATTGTCAACTATGCCTATAAACTCTTGTATTCCATAAACAAGAGTATATGGAAAGATTTGAAATATCGGGGTTTATTTGGATAGTTAGTCATTTGAAATGATTGAATATTTTAAATTTTGAGTCTCTTTCTTATGATTATACTTGAAACACAAATTCAAATTCATAAAAATTTCAAATTATCATCACCTAAGAGACAAACTCAAGGATCATGGATTCCTCTAAACAAGAGTATGTTTCATGTTTCATCTAGGGAGAAAGATTTGAAAAAAAGTTGCAATTCTTCCACTGGATTTAAATTTTGAATTTTGAATTTGCAAAATCATTTATCCTCTAATTTGTTAGTTTTCTGGGAATTTAAGGAGTATAATAATTGAAAAATATGCTGCTTCTGCTGCTTAAAATATTTCAACTCTCACTAATAGCCATTTCAAATTCATCGAATTTGATGATATTATGAGTGAATCTGAACAACAAGCAATATCAATGTAAGGTAAATTATGCACTTCTATTACATCACAACATTACTTGAAAGAATAAACCAATACCAATATAAGCAGAGCCAATCCTCAACTTACCAGTCCAAGAACAAGGACTGGATCTTAATTCTTAAATCTCCCAAAAAAAAATGAAGGAATAACAGGGCATTAAATCCTCCATAAGACTAAGAGTGACTAAAACTAGTAGCAATAGGGATGACAATCACAAGAATAATCAACAACAGAATGATTATCCCAATACACATCCACTTCCTGCTACTCCTCTGGTATTCTTTAGCAATCTTAAGCTCTTTGGCACCATCTTTCACATAATGGCTAGCATTCAAAACATGGTGCTCAATATCATCTAACTGCTCCCCTTGGGCTTCCACCATAACAGCCATATCCAAAAACACCTGATGCAGCTCCAACAAGCTCTTCTCAATCTCTTTCGCCGTATCATGCCTATCCTGTATCTCCACAACTGTCTCTAACACTTTCCCTTTCCCATGTTCCTGAATTGCTCTTTTCAAAAACTCCTCACCTCCATTTTCATGAGAAATTATCTTATCAATAATTTCCTCATCTGGGTATTCTCCAGTAACGGTAAAATATCTTCTCCCAACAGTTTCTTTATACTCTGTCATCATTTTCTGCCTCAACCCTTGAAAATCCATCATAAGCTCCTTCAATTTCTTGCGCAAACCGTTGGTGACTGCAAGTCTAGTTCTATAAATTGGGGTTCCTTCTTTAAACCCAGAGAGGCGTCTGTTAGCTGCATTGGCACGGTCCATTTCTTCAAGCTGAGCTCTGATTGTTCTAGCCTTTTTGAGGACAGTAACAATGTCTGAATTGATTTTGTTCCGCAGTGATTTTAAGGCCTCCGGTTTGTGTAATGATTTGCTTTCTTCATTGGATTCTTGGAGACGATCTAGAATTTCACGAATTGATCCCATTTCTTTCTTCACAGTCTCTGCTTCTTCAAGAAATAGACCAAGGTTACGATCCATGGTGTTTGATGCATTTGCCATCTCTAAATCAGGGTCTGGACCAGCTTCCAGATCTTTCATGGCCTCTTTCTTTAGATCCACATAGCTTGTGAAGGATTTTGTCATTAGATCATTCATTTTTTACTTTTTAAAACTGAAACAGAGCACCCCAAAAAAAATTGAATTAGACATGAATCATATGAGTAAATCCTGTCTTTAATTTAGAAGAAAATTGAAATTTTGATAGTTTAATCATATGGGTATTGGACTCTTATGCTAATTTTATAAGTTATCAAGCATTATATAAAACTTTCATGTTTCAGCTTCAATAGTTTAACAATAAAACAGAGTAATATGATTTAATTGAGCTATAAACAGAATAAAAAACCAAATTGATGACCAAGTATACTCATATCTGAAAACATGGCTAGCAGATAATTTTTACTTTTCAAATCAGCATCAAGTGTATCAAATTCACAGACAATTTATATATATGAGTAAAGCTAAAGCGTACCTTTATCAGCTAGTAAAAACAGCAGAAGTTGCTTAGAAATTGAAATGGAAAGTGGGGTCTGAAAATGGTAAGTTATGAGTTTAATCTGAGAGTTGAAAATGGAAACAAGGAGATATGGAAACAATGAGATTATCTTAGGTTTTGGCTTTCTGATATGGAAACACAAGCTCAGATGAACTGGATTTTTTGTGAATTTGAAATGAGTTAAGAGAGATGCTTAAATGGAACAAAAAAAAAAGTCGTCGGTAGGATGTGAAAAAAACTAGCCGTTGTAAGCTCTCAAGTCCTAACGGCTATATTCTTCGTTCAGTCCCGTTGTTTTGCTTTTGGGCCTCCATATTTGAATTTTCGGCCCGTCACTTCCTTACAACAAGCCCATAGATTTTTTTTTTTTTTACAACGAACTCAAACAAGGCACTACTAATTGTTTATTTTTCAAAAAAAAAAAAAAAAAGACTAAATGGAGAATTTTTTTTATTTAAGATAATTTTTTTAGAAAAAATTTAAGAAAAAATTTTGAAAGAGAACTTCATTTGGATATTGGTTTTAATTAGATAGATTGTTGATTTAAATTTATCATATAAAAGTGTAACACATGAAGGTTTAGTTTTGACAATAAATATAATAATTATAATAAGTTTGATTTCTTCTTCGATATTAAAAAATAAAAAATAAAATCATTGAGTGCATAAATCAGTTGGTATATGGTAAGAAGTTGTTCTAGTTTAATCAAGATCTTGGGGTTCGAATCTTGAAAATATAGCTGCGTTAAATACTTGATAGGAATAATTTTTACCATTTTTATGGTCTTACTCAGCTCAAATAAGAGTAATCCCACGCTAAAAGTGTAGAAACAGTTGGGGAAAAAAAAAAGAGTGAGATAAGTGGTACTTTTTAGTAATATTTGCTTTATATTGTAAGAAATTGTAAATTAAACTTTAACATTTCTTTTTCCATTAGAAAATTTATGATGTACCAAAAATTTGTTAAGAAAGTCACCTACTAAAAAATGGATATAATACTGCTCCATATAAGAAATCAAAAAAGAATAATCTTATTTTTCTTGGAAAATAAAAGAAGTATAATTTTATAGTAAATAATTTTCTCATAATAACGTGATAAGTTCATTTTGTCACACTTACATGACAAATGTGTTTTCCAATTTGAACTTTTCCTTAAAGCCATTTTTAGTCAGGCTTTAACATTTGTACAAAAATAAATATTATAGAGGACTTTCAAACTATGAGCAGTCCAATTGCATCATCTCTTTACAAAATTAAAAACGTTGGAGAGTACTAAAAATTATAATCTATTTACAAGCATTTCAATTTTTTTTTTTCTTTCAAATTTGATTTTTAAGATTGTCTGTTGAGGTGGGTGGAGAAATAAAAGAAAAGGATGTTATGAAAATAAAATGAAATAAAATGTTATTACAATTTGCAATAAAAAAAAATAAAAAATATTTGAATCAAGTAATTAAAAGCTTGGAATTATTCATTATAATCTAGCTAAAAAAAATTTTGAAAATAAAATTATACCAATTTACAATTATATATTTTGAACATTAGCAAATGTTAAGATTTTTTTTTTATTCGGTTAGTGAGTCTAATACATATATAGATTTAGTATGTACAATCATGTTAATTTTAAAAAGTAGTAAAAAAAACTCTAGCTTCCTCCTCTTCTTCTTCATCTTCTTTTTCCTCTCTCTTTAATTATCTCTGAAGTTTTCTTTCTTTAGTCATCATCGATCTTTACTTTTGATCGGCAGTGTTTCCTTACTCCTTTTTATTTAAATTATTTATTAAATAAATACATATATTTCCAAATATGTTAATATGTGTCTTTTCTTATATAAATTTATTATTAATTTATCTTTTGGAGTTTTTTTGGATGATATTTACTAGTTTTTCTTTCATATAATTAATTTGTTCTTCTCTTATATAAGAATTTTATTCTCTTGGACTATTTATGGTTTTCGAGTTGATTTTGAACTTGTTATTGATATTCAAATAATTAGACTTGTTAAAAAATATGAAAATCGATTTATGTCTTAATAGTCACCAAGCAGAGCACACTTTCCTGTCAAGTTACCAGTTCAAATATTCTATTATCATGATTGGAGAATATTGAAAGAAATTCAAATCATATTATTTTGGTAATTCTTGATGCATGTTCTTATATTTTTATTTTTATATCAAAATGTACAATTTTTAATATATAAATGAAGATTCATTGTATTTCTTTAAAAAAAATATTAAAAAGCAAATTTACTTTATCAGTTTAATACCAATATTTTTTTTTCTATGATACTGAATTTTTTTTTTCTTATATGTTATTATTTTATTAGATTGATATATACACAAAATATAAGCAATAATTACTCGAAATTAAGTTACCTAATTGATAACAAATCATTCATGAATCAAGGGTTCATGATTGGTTGAAGTATTTATTTATTTTGAATTAGCTTAATTAATTTCTTGTTCACAAAACAAACCGATAGAAAATGAAATGAAATAAAAATAGGGTCCACAAATTTCTGATTGTTGGGTGGTAACCTTTATTTTTATTTGAGTAAGAAAAAATTATTAGATAAACTCGATCTACTATTTTATTTGTAAATTAAACCAATAAAAATAAGACACATTAATTAATGATGTCATATATGAAGTTTTTCATTACATCATTAATTGATGTGTCTTATTCTTATTAGATTAATTTATAAATGAATTGGTAAACTCAACCTACTTAAAAAAAAATTTCATGAGTTAGAGGATTCCATTTACAATCAAAGTTACATCTTCAATGTCTTTGTTTATAATCATTTTTTTCCCAGAGGTTTATAATCATTAATTAATAGGAGTATTTAATAACAATTGCCTAGTTATTGTCTTTATACGCAAATATATTTATATCTGTACTTTACTGAGCAGTGATCAAACGGAACTTTCATGTAACTGATTTTTTCAAATATGGTGAAGTATTACTTATCAGATTAATAATTTAGTTAATCAAATTTATAATTTTGAAAAATCTTTGACATATTTAAATTGAATTTTAAAAATAAAATAGATAATTTTATATAAATTTAATAATTATTATATTATATTTTAATTAATAATAAACTGAATTTTAGTTTTTACTAACTATATTTTTTTTAGCATAATAATAAAGAAATCGAACTTGAATCTATTATCATGTCGTATTTTATCAATTAAATTTTAATGGAGGTTCAAATGTATTATTTTTCAATTATTATATAAAATTTAAATGTTATTGAGTTAAAATTCATTGATTAATTAATTGAATTGATTTATCCTAAAGTAACCATATATCAACTTTAATTCTTGGGATTAACACTCAGAGGTAATTTTTGAATGTATAAACCGAATGTGAAATGCATTTTTAAACTCATTTTAAAAGGATATTTAATATCGATTGATCCCGTAAACTGACTTGAAGATACCCATATAAACTAGAAAAAAAAAAAAAGCTTATTATTATTATTATTATTTTTTTTGCAAAGTAGCTTATTAGTTTATCATACCTTATTTTGGATGACAGAATAATGTTGAAATAGTATATGAAAAAAGCTTATACTAATTAAAGTTTAATATTGAATTTTCCAGTGGTCACCTAAACACAATGCCCAGACAGTCAACAAATGTGGCTGCCATTTTCTTCTCATGCAAAACGCTCTCCAAATATATAAAGAAAATATATGGGACTCTTCTCATTTTGGTTTATAATATAATATTATTTCGCTTTATTTAAGTTTTTTTATTTTAAAAAAATTATCAATTTTAATTTTAAAAAACCATAGTTTTATTAATATTGTAAGGTCCAAATTTTTTTGACATATTTAAATAGCAAAATCAAATTATATATATTTCTTATTGTTTATAAAGGATGAAAAAAAATCAGTCAACTATCTTATATTATTATATTTTTTAATTTTAAATATAAGGATAAAACCTTCACATTATGTACTCCAAAATTAATTATCAATTAATTAGGAGAATAAAACTTACTATGCTTGACTACTACCACTGGGTTATGCTCATGGTTATTATTATTATTTTTTTTTTGAAACTTGCTCATGGTTAATTTATTTATTTGCTAACCCAAATGTTTTTTTTTATTATTATTTTTTAAAAATTTTCAAAATCAGTAAATAAAATAAAATAAAAACTTAAAAGAGGGAGAGTCCTAAATCTTAAGGGAAGATAAATACAAAATATATCTAGCAAAAAATTTGGCAAATCACACAGCCACCGCAGAGCTGTTCTGTTGGGCAAATCACAATCACAATCATCATTCATAACCCCCATTTCTCTACAAATTTAATTTGTAGTCCTCAGAAATTCCAAAAATGAAAATCAAAACCAACACATTTTGAAACGTCCACTTTCCCAGTTCCTGCCAAAAACCTGCACAAAATCCCACACCAACAACTAATCACCAATAAAGTTCCCTCTTTTACCTCATAATTCAGTTGCTTGCTGCCTTCGGTCTCCTACTTAACCATACCCATCACTATCAATATCAAACTTGCCGATGGGAGCGATAAAGGCTGCGATTGGTGATGCAGTGCTCACTTTCATGTGGGTGTTTTGTTCTTCAATGTTTGGATTGTTTACTAGTCTCATAGCCACTGCTCTTGGGGTTCAGAACTATTTTTGGGCCAATCTGTTTATCACTACCCTTATTGTTTTTGTGTTTGTTTTCTTGTTTGGATTGATCGCTGGAGTATTGGGTGGAGCCAGTTTTAATCCCACCGGTACTGCTGCTTTCTACGCTGCTGGTATTGGTTGGGATAATCTCTTCTCCATGGCCCTCAGATTCCCTGCTCAGGTAATATATATATTCTTTGGATGTGTTTGCATGTGTGCACACATGAACTGCTGAATTTGAATGTCCCTGAATTATTCATGATTATTGTATGGATTTTTTACTTATTTTTTTTACCGGTTCTATGTTTTTTTTTTGTTGTTTCTTCTGTGTATTTATGGATTTGATTTTTTTTTTTTTCTTAATTTTTTGTGTGCTTAATTGCGTTATTTCTGTAAGAGAAAACTGAATTGAACTGGATCTTACTTTCTTTTAGTCCTTTTTTTCACCCCTTTTTAGTTTTCAACTTTATTTTTTTAGGGACTTTCTGTAGTCTAATTGTTTTTATTAGCAACAAGAAATACAACGTTTTGTTATTGTTGCTTGTTTATGTTTGTGTTTTTAAAGAAAGTAAATGGATCTAGAATTACCCATCTGCGAAAAAGGAGTAGTTTTCAAAGGAAGAATATAGCTTTACTATGAGCTACAATCTTCCAGAAAAGAGAAAAGGGAATTCCAAAACAGTAATATAGATGTAAAATAACCTGTCTCTCGAAAAAGAAAGGAACTTTAAAGGAGCAACAAAGATTTATAATAATTGCAAATAGTATGCTATTAAGAAATCGTATTAAGCATTTAATGTCTTCTTGACAGGCAGCAGGTGCTGTGGGTGGTGCACTGGCTATCTTGGAGGTGATGCCACCACAGTATAAGCACATGCTCGGAGGCCCTACTTTAAAAGTTGACTTGCATACCGGAGCCATTGCCGAGGGAGTGTTGACCTTTTTAATTAGCTTCGCAGTTCTTGTAATTATCCTTAGGGGTCCTCGTAACTTGCTGGTGCAGAATTGGTTGCTTGCTGTTGTAACTGTAGGATTGGTTGTCACTGGTTCTAAGTACACTGGACCTTCCATGAATCCTGCTAATGTGAGTAGTCCAGTTTTCCTTACATTTTCTGAATTATTTTTTTTTTTTCTTTTTATGTCTTAATAATGTGGAGTGCTTTAGACTCTTTTCAAATTATATGCTGTGATTACATGATGCGATGATGATTAACTTTTGCCATTGTAGTTTCTGTCATGAATGTTTTGAAACTCCTATAAATTGCATACTTTGGAGGGTGAATTGCTGTCTAAGGACTATATAGTTTGGCAGTGGTTTTATTTCATAGGTTGCATCTTGTCAGTTTTGAATATAACGGTACTCCCACCCGCTCCAACCTTTTTGCGATAACTTTTTTTTTTTTTTTTTTTTTTTGTCGTTATTCTATCCGAAATTTTGGTTGCTCTCAGAGGTTTATATTGTTGGAATACGTTTGAAGACGTGTTGTCTACTGCTTTAACATTTATATGAAACCATATAATAATGGAAGACAAATGTCACATAATATCTCATCAGACTGATATGTTAATATGTTATATCAGTTGGAAATGCTATCCCTTCAATTTTTTTCCTTTTGTTCGTATCCCCCTTTAACATTATAGCTCTTTTGTTTTTTTTTTTTTAATTGCATTTTTCAAAGATAATTGAGATATATGATTGACATTGCCTTGCTGAGCTGGAGACACTTGGACAGTAAGGTTGCAAACATGCTTGGTTAGTCTTTCTAGTCCGTTTTATGGGCATGTGGCTGGGTTCCTTTCTTTGTATCATGTCAATATGTTTCTTGACTTATCCAATTTTATTCATTGGAAAAGAAAAAGGAAAGAATATATAAATGAAGAAACATATTGAAGTTCAAACGCAACCTAGCTGGGAAAACACTTTCAAGGAGAGGTACTTGGATGGCATTTATGATATGTACAACTATCTTATAGAACAGAAGGAGAGAGAACTTTGGTTTGTAGACCTTATGCAGTTATGCTGCATATAACAATAGCTATAGTTTTAAATGAGAAATTATCCCTATATTATGTAAACCATTCTGAATGACTGTGAAAAATTATCACTCTTCCCTCCTTGCCCACCTCGGATCATAATAATGCAGTTCTGAAAAATGGATAATAAATGGCTTTACTTAATAAAGGCCTTGGTTAATGAACATTTTATGTAATTGAGATGTATGAGACGTACATCTCTGCATAGTTGCTATTAGTGGAAGATAGCACTACTTTTTATTAGTTAGTTTCAGGAGTTTTTGCAGCCTGCCTTTTGATGGCATGCTTTTTAGGGCCTGCCTTTTTGCTCTTTCATTTTCAGGATTAATGTTTGATCTGATTAAGCTCATCAGTTGAAGGGATTTATTTGACATGGAACCTGAGTTTTGAAATTAATCTCCCATGCATCTTTGTATAGATTGCACAACTGATGATCAGTTGAAGGGATTTGTCTATTTTGCTATTAGGCTAATTGATGATTGCTCCAATTGCACAACTCTTGCTCTGAGTTTTGACAAATTAAAGAAATTGTGAGATGATATCACCTAATGTAGATTTCATTATTTGCACTCTGGTTGAGAATGTTGATCCCCTGCCCATATGGTATAATGAAACAAGCTTCATCTTTTTACATTATCTTCAGGCATTCTTCCACAATCTTTTTATTGAGGTCTTGGGGTCAGAGGTAGGGAGGTTTGGCAGTCTTTGTTTGGGTAGGAGTTGAGTTGAGTCATATATGATAAAATCAGATTGCTCTTTTGTGGAAAGATATTACTGATCTTCCCAACAAACATTTCCTGCATTAGGACAAGTCATAGTCTACCAAACTAATTACTGGTTACATTGGTGTTAGTAGTCTTTACAAGGGGCACAACAGGGTTATTTGCCTTCCACATGAACTATGCATCAGAAGAATCTTTAGATATAAATTCGGGAGACAAGAGTTGGCACTTTAAGTCAATCTTTAAGACTTCCATCTCTGATACCTTCTGCTTCTTTATGGGTTTTGTTTTACTTAGTATTCAGGTCCCTTGATAACATGCTTATGCCTGGTGGAAATCATGTATTTTTTCACCCACTCTTGGTTATTCTAATATTCTTTGGCTGGTTAAAGATAGATTCAGCTGAAATATTTTTGCTTTGACAACTGATAACTGAAGTGAAGACTCTTGTCGAATCTTCCTTTAGTTATACCTATTTATAGCATGTACACAAGCGCCTAAATATTGTATGAGAAAACATTTTGTGGGTGTTTGTATGCTATCTATTGGTTTCTTCAGTTTTAACTTTTTGTTCCTTTAAAGAATCTCTATCTTTTGTTGTGAATTAGCACTTTCGTACCACTATGTTCATATAGAAACCTCACTAAAATACTACTATGTCGATCATATAGAAACTTTACTAAATGTGCAAGTTATTGTTTCCACAGGCTTTTGGGTGGGCATACATTAACAAATGGCACAACACATGGGAACAGTTCTATGTGTATTGGATTTGCCCCTTCATAGGAGCAATATTGGCTGCATGGGTCTTCCGCCTAGTCTTCCCTCCACCAGCACCAAAACAGAAGAAAGCCTGAAACTGAAAGAGCGCCATTAGCTCATGTTCATTACAAAAAGTAGATAAGTTGCTTGTTAACTGTAATAAAAAACTTACATTTTCCGTCAACTCCTTAATGTTCGGATTATCTTCAGTAGTTAAGTTTGCATCATTGCTTGTACTGATGGCAATTGACAAGTTTTTCTTTCTCATCTTGGTGTTCTTTCTTTCATGCCATTCTTATTTTTAATGTGATCTGATTCTTAAGAAAATCAGCACGAGGGGGCAAGTAGGTAGGATTTGCTCATGCAAATAATGCCAGTTTAGTGAATATTCATTCCTGGAGAATGAACTGTTGGGTTGGATTGTCATAAGAATTTGAAGATGCCTTGCCGAAAAGCAATTCATTGCATTTCTGGAGAGTAAAACTCAAGGCAAGGGGTTTGGCACCTGTGAAAGTCATGTGGGTTTTACTTATTTTCTCAATTTGTTTTAGGGATAGAAATTTTACTTAATTTTGTTCAATATTAACAATATTCTCCAAACTACTCGTATAGATATTTGCATACATAATTTGTTTAGATACTAATTAATTTCTTATTTAAGATTGATCATTCCAGGGACTTATTCTATGAGCATTACTTCTCAAGAAAAGGGTGGAAAAAAACAAGGATTTTAATAAAGGTTGAAGAATAATTACATGCAACTTTCAAATTTAATAATTTTTTTCTATTTTTTGTTATTTAAATTTAATGTAGAGATTTAATGACCTTAGTATTAGTAAATCAAATCGTGCAAGTTAAGTAAAAAATCACAAAAAATGGAACTCAATAATTGAAAAAAAATAGGAAAAATGTGCAAATTTGACTCTATTATTTACCATATAGAACACATCGCTATATATGTTTTTCAAGGTATAAAAATAATATTGACGTTATAAAAATGGGTCATTGCGTCGTCATTCTCTCTGTTAACACTATATATATGTATATAACCCAAATTAATTATTGACTTAATTAATTATATTTTCTTACTCACTTATCAATACTTTATTTATTTTTAAATTAATTATAATATATTTTCTTCAAATAATTTTTACTAAATAAAATTTCAATTTAAAATAATTAAATTTAAAATTTTTCACTTTTCATGTAATTAAAAGAATAAGTAATTAATTAACTTAAGACATAGTTTATATTAAGATTTATATTAACAAGTTTTAGGTCAAATTTTGTATTTAATTTATATTTTTTAAAGATATTTTAACATAATAACGTGAAAATATATTGAATATCTTAATTTGTATAAATGTTAATTTAGATTTAAAAAACATAATGACGTGAAAATAAATTATTATTTAAAACATGATATAAATATTTTTAAACAATTTTTAAACTCAGTGTTTAATATATATATATATATATATATATATATATATATATATATATATATATACTTCACGTAGATAACAAGTGCAACACATGACATAATAAAAAATATTGTAATTGTGACTTCCACATTCAACAAATTGAATATATATATATATATATTCTTTTTAATTTGCTAAAAAAGTGAAGAGAGAAAATTTGTTAAATGTAGAAATCATATTCAATTACAATATTTTTTAATACAAAATATGAAAGAGTGTTATATACATACACACACACAAGTGTGAATTATGTCACATGTTAAAATATTTTAAAAAAATAAATTAAATGAAAATTATAAAAAATGCACAAAATATGAGCTAAAATTAGTTAATATAAATCTTAATATAAATTATGTTTTAAGTTAATTATTTATTTATTTTTTTAATTACATGAAAAGTTATAAATTTTAAATTTAATTATTTTAAACTGAAATTTTATTTAATAAAAATTATTTAAAAAAATATAAATATAAAAAATATCTCTTTTTCATTTAATGCTAAAGATTAAATGAAAGGTGAATAATTAAGTTAGTAACTTAGTATGTTTATTTCACATTTGAAAGTTCAAGTTAAATGATATTAATATAAACTATTCTTAATATATATATAATTTAAGTCCATCATCAAATTATGTTAATTTGTTTTACTTTTTTTTTAATGCCACATGTACCATTTATAACAAATAAAATATATATAATTTAACATATATGTGATGTAATTACAAATAAATGAAAATTATAGTTTGTAAATGAAAATAACACGCATTAATTAGTTTGATATAGAAAAAAAAACATAAAATTTTATTTTATTATTTTGCATTACTTTAACCAAATTATTTTATTTTATTATTTTGCATTACTCTCTCTGAGATTTGCATCTCCCTTCCCTTAGGTTTTTGGCTAGGGAAATTACCAGTGGTGCTCGTTATCGATAGAAGTACTTTTGTTTTTTTCCAGTTTTTAGCCTATTTTTTCTTTTCCTTGGTAATAATAAAACTTTAATCATGGCCTTTTATGGTTTCTTTTTGTCTATCGATATTCTCGGTTCGATCTATCTTTGAAATGAATATATAATGGTGTTTTTGGTGGCCATTTTCATAGCCGTGGTTTTCCAGTCACTCTCAATCTTTCGATGTCCTAGGCATTTGTCTCTGGACATTGATAAGGAGTTTGAAGTTGTTTATTTATAGGGGCGGAGCTACTTGTTGTTTTTGTTGTTTGGGTAGCTCCTATAAATTGAGTAATCGGACTCAAATCTAGTCACATATCGAAAATGAAAATCTATTTTGGCTCGATTCTAGTGTGTTTGTTTAGCAATGATTTAAGCTTCATAAGTGAAAGGTAATTATTCTTGGTCAAGTTTCAAGCCTGATCTGCTTGGTTTCTCTTCTTCTAGTTTTAGTGTCGGCGATAGTAGGACTGGCTTCAAAGGAATCGGACGTCTTTGAAAGAAAAATGATAGATCATGAACTAATATGTAATTTTACTTATTTAAAAGGCCATTGAATCGATTGGTTGGGCTTTAAGCTCATTGCAGTAATCTCTAAGTTGGGTAGTTTTATGTCTTTAATCTGAGTTGGTCATATGTTTTTATTGTACTTTATATTATGCTAGGCTTAATGAACTTTATTTTTTTGAAAAAAAATTCCTTATTATTTATATTAAAAAAAAATTATATTTGATTAAAATGTAAGTAGAAACCACTTTTTTTAAACTTTACACTAATCCTAAAAATCTCCGCCCTTCCCTTGCCTGAACTTACTATAATAATAAACTAAAAAGAAAACTATAAAACAATACAGCCCCGTCCTCTCCCTCCATTCATAACAGTAACTGCCATTCCATTCAAACGACATTGTCGTTTCAATTCCTTATTCTTCATCTTATTCTCTCTCTATCTCTCACTCCATCATCTTTTCATGGACTCATAGATCTTTTCTTCATTTTCTTTTCTATAACTCCAATTTTCCATTTTTCTATCAATTTTTTTTTAAAAAAAAATCTTTTAAAATAATTAAATCATAAACAAGGAGAGCTGGATCCATCACAGGAACCAGCGCAGTCCTTAAAGGCAACCGCCGGGGCCGCCACTTCTAACGGCCAGATCCGCTACCGTTCCCCTTCCTCTGCCGAACTCCTTGAAACCGGTGCTTCTACCTGTAATAACATTGCTGCCGCCGCTACTTCTCCTACCCACTCTGACCACCACCACCACCTACTCCACCAATTACCATCTGAGAAGATGATGAAACGCCCGGTGTCTCGTCATGAGTCCTTGTCTGATAAGATCCATAGGTACCGGAGCGTTCTCTTGGTGATTTCGATCCCGCTTCTTTTGATCGTGTTTGTTTTGTTTCTCATGCCTAGTCGGTCTCCGACGGCCGTTTTGGAAGAGTATGAGTTTACTAACCGGAAAGTGTCGCCGAATTTGAGAGATGCTAAGAGATATGTCGTTATTTTTGATGCTGGAAGTTCCGGGAGTAGAGTGCATGTCTATTGTTTTGATCAGAATACGGATCTCGTTCCCATCGGAAAAGATCTCGAGCTTTTTGACCATGTAATGAACTCTTTCTCCTCCCTTAAATTCTTCTTAGATCTAAGTTTGTTTAGTTAATTTTGGGGCATAAGAGTGACACAAGTATTTGCATTGCAGTTAATATTCTAATTTTCTTATATTGAAATGCTCGATAAGTTGATCACATTTTGGCTAAGCTTTTGGAAGATTTTGTGAAATTTTCTGTAATTTTGTTCCATAGAAATGATTTTGGCAGTTTTAAAATGCAAATCAGTCAGTTTGAGTATTTTTGGTTATAGTAAAGTGAAGATTTCAGTATTTTCTTGGATATCGTTTTTAATCATGATATTATTTTGATTTTCTCGTATAGATTAAACCAGGTTTAAGTGCATATGCAAATGACCCACAGGCTGCAGCTAATTCCCTTCGTTCCTTGCTTGATGAAGCAGAAGGTGTTGTGCCTAAAGAGTTGCGATCGAAGACACCTGTCAGAGTTGGGGTGAGTGAATTCAAATTGGTTTTTTTATGCAATCATTTATTAGAAATGTTAGTAATTTGATTCTTTAATGTCATTTTATGAATTGCTTAATTCATGGTATTGGCTTTTCATTGTCTACATAGGCTACTGCAGGCTTGAGGGCATTGGAAGGCGATGCATCTGATAGAATTTTGGACGCAGTAAGCCTTTTACATGATTTTCTATTTGTTTCTTTTTGTGTTCAAATACTTTATGGTGGTCTTCTAATTATAGCCTTTTGAATTCTCTCCTTGAAGGTTAGGGATCTTCTGAAATATAGGAGTGCCTTGAAATCTGATGCAGATGGAGTTGCTGTGCTGGATGGTTCTCAAGAAGGTTCTTATGAATGGGTATGCTCTATTGACTGCTATAACATTTTTCATTCTGGCCTCAATTCTTACATCAATAGCTGTACTGATGTGACTCATTCTCAATACTCATTTCTTTAAATTTTGAGCTTCTAACTACTGACATTTGTAACCAAAATAATGACGGTAATTTCTCAAGGACTAGAGGGTGATTAGTAGGCGTAGCATTACATCATTGTGTGGTATCCCTGTATTGAATTGAACATTGGCAATGTAACTCTAGACTCACTACTGTGGCACTAAAGTGTTTTATAGCTTATCCTCTTTCTGTTTTTGGGTGTGGCTGAGATAACAATATAGTACTCATTCAAGTCTCTAGCCTATCCTCTAAGTTGCCTGGAAGTGTCATTGCTCCGTAGATGGCACCATTTCAATTTTTGGGCTTTCACCCATCTTGGCAGCATTTTAATAATTCTGGTTACATCTTTATGACCTGGAAAATTCTTTTGCATTCCACACCCAGGTTTTGGCAACTGCACAAGTGGCCAGTTGAGGAACTTATTTTTATTACTTTGTAACTACTTGTTGGCGAAGGTTGTCTTTCACACATTTTGGTATTATCCGTGAATGTGCCATAATCAAAGTAAAACGTCTATACATCACAGCTCTTTGTGATAACTGATAAGTTCAGTTTTGTAGCCCCTCCTAGGCCTAGCCTAAACCATGCTTTCCCAGCTGTTTTCAGTGTTAGTTTTATATCATTTAACTTTGCATTGACTTCCACTGCCCATCATTACCTGTTGAAGAAAATGATGCAGGAGAAAAGTTTAGGGCAATTAGATCTCAACAATTAGGGTTAGAATAGATAGTGATTGTCGTTGGAATAAAAAAATAATTAGGGTTTAAAGAAAACCTCTGATTTAAAATCTGAATTGAAAATAATAAGAATACATAATATTGTATGATAGCAGCCTTATTTATACTAATTATGATAAATCCTAACCCTAGACTAAAAAGAAACCTAATACTAATTAAAATACTCATTTAAGAAGAAAACTAAATAAGCATAGGAAAGAAATCTAAAACAAATTGAACTAGGAAAATTAAATAAAATTCCTAATTTAAAGAAAACTAAATAAAATTCCTAATTTAAAAATTAAATAAAAATAATTCCTAAATCTTATTTTATTTTTCCTTAATTGCATCAGAAAAGCTTCTTTACATGCACTCTTAACCCCATTTTTGAATTTGAAAGACACTGGTTATCAGGCCTTGAACTTAGTGGAGCATATCACCGTTGGCATTTTCTTTATGCTCATCAACAACCTACTGTTAGCTGTACCAGGCCACACACCTTCAGTATTGTAAAGATGTAGACTGGGCACCTGCAATTCCAAGTCACAGCAATTTGCTCATTGCTTGAAACTGCTTTTGAAGCTTACTGATTCTGTTAATTAGAACTGCTCTGAATAAGACTACAACCAAGAGAATTTTTTCTAGAACTAAAAATAAAAGTACAACCTACTGAGACATTTGCTGGATTAATTTTCATCATCTATCCATGTAAACTCAGTGCTTCCTTGTATTAGTTTCCAATGCTTCTATCTGTATTTGCACTGTGCCTTTTTCAGGGCTTGAGGGTACTTGATAAAATATATGTGCTTATATCCCTCCTGGACTTCTACTGTTAGTAGCCCTATCATGTGTATTAATGAGCATTGTTTGCCCAAATTACAGAACTATCACACACAGGAAACAAAAATATGAATAGGTAATTTTAGTGCATTTAAAAGGTCATGGCAGAGCAATTCACTTAATTAATGGAAGATAATCCTTACAATTCTTTCCTGCACTTCTAGTTGATACTGTTAGGTCCTTTCCTTACTTATCTTTGTTTTGCAGGTGACATTTAATTACCTATTAGGAAAATTGGGCAAGTCATATTCTGATACAGTTGGAGTGGTTGATCTTGGTGGTGGATCTGTCCTTACTTATCTTTGTTTTGCAGGTGACAATTAATTACCTATTAGGAAAATTGGGCAAGTCATATTCTGATACAGTTGGAGTGGTTGATCTTGGTGGTGGATCTGTTCAAATGGCATATGCAATCTCTAAGACTTATGCTGCAAAGGCTCCAAGGGTATCAGATGGAGAGGATTCATATGTAAAAGAAATGCACCTGATGGGCACTGATTATTACCTTTATGTTCACAGGTAATAAATTGATTTTTGTGATTATGTAACTGACAATTTCTTGCATCACTTCATGGGGCTTTCCATAACCGTGGGTCCTTATTTTGTTATTCTGCAATTGTTTGAAAATTTCTTAAGCTTGTGATATGTTCTAAAATAACTTCCATTTGGCTATTCTCAGTATTGTGAAGCATTAGGAAAAGTATTTGTGAGTTTGGTTAATATGGTTTTTACATTTGTATATGCAGTTACCTTCACTATGGCTTATTAGCAGCTCGAGCAGAAATTTTGAAGGTCTCTGAAGAATCTGGTAATGCATGCATCTTGGCTGGTTTTGATGGTAGGTTAAAAACAAAAACTTCATTGTTATGCTGTTTGCCTGTTACCCTTATCTTCCTTATTAAAGGAAATAACTTCTTATTGCATTGTTTCTGTTGCATAACATATTGCTGTGGAAGATTGATATCCTTTCTGAACTACGGAAAACAGTTGTTTAGATATCCTTTCTTAGCAATCACAGCTGTATGATTCTTTTTTTTTTTCCTTTTACATTATGGAAAATGGGAGGGTAGTTATAAACTCTTGGAAACTTTTGAAGGGAATATGATATTTGATGTCTTTTCCAACAAATTTGAATAGAAATGATTACTCTACTTACAATTTTGTGCTTTAAATTACATATTTGAAACTGTTGTTAAACAACTGTGTTGGATAATGGAAGTTTTTTTTTTTGCTACAGATTTCACTGTAGATGTTTTGATCTATAATCTATTCTCATAGCTGTGTTTAATTGCTGTTTAGAGTGATAATGGACATGTGATGTTTGGCAGTGTTGCTCATGGATCATTGTCTTGCTCGTTCCCTCCCTCCCTCTCACACACAAACATTTGGGCTAGGAATGGAATTTAGATGCAAAAATAAGGTACTTTAGTTTGGGCAAATGGGGCATTAATTGTGAATGTTTTTTCTTCCTAAAATTAAAGGGGTTTACAAATACGGAGGAACGGAGTATAAAGCATCAGCTTCTCCTTCTGGTCCCAGCTTGGATGGATGCAGAAGTCTTGCTTTGAAGGCTCTCAAAGTTAACGAATCAACATGTACACACATGAAATGCACATTTGGTGGAGTATGGAATGGTGGAGGTGGGGATGGACAAAAAAATTTGTTTGTTGCTTCATTTTTTTTCGACAGGGCTGCTGAGGTAATTATAATTCCTAGTTTTTGTTGCTCAAGAAATTATTTAAAATTGGAACTTCTTTATCTGGCTTGGCACATTAACCAAATATTGATATTTATAGGCTGGTTTTATTGATCCTGCTCTACCTGTTGCCAATGTTCATCCTGCGGATTTCGAGGAGGCCGCTAAGCAAGCTTGTGAAACAAAGCTCGACAATGCAAAATCCATATATAAACGTGTAGAGGAGGGTAACCTGCCATACTTGTGTATGGATCTTGTCTATCAGTATACATTGCTGGTAGATGGATTTGGTAAGTCACCTATCTGCACCTGACTAATTGTCAAAACTTTCAATTTCTTGTATTCGTGAAAGTTATGCTAGGATTCTGATCTCTGTGTCTCATGATTCTTGGATAGCTCTTGAACCTTGGCAAGAAATTACGTTGGTGAAAAAGGTCAAGTACCGTGATTCCCTTGTAGAAGCTGCATGGCCACTGGGCAGTGCCATAGAGGCTTTGTCATTATCAACATGAGTCTAAACTGCATCTGCTTAGTTATCGGCATTTGGAAATTCATGGCATTTGTTGCCTTAGCATCTGCAGTATTTTAGCAGATGGAGAGAGTTGATAATGCTTCAGAAGTCACTAGCAAGTTGAAATAGAAAAATTGGATTTTGGCCTATATGACAGAAATAATGAGAAAAGAATAGCTTCATTTATCTTCATTTGTAATTACATTACAAAATGCTATCATTTATGATTTTTGAGAGAATGATTCAATTCAATTAGTTCATTTTACCAATGCATTATTGTAGTTAAAAGGTAATTTTCCTTCTGTTGGACTCACAAATTTGCTGTGTATAACTGCCCTGGCCTTACATTTCAGGGTGCAATTAGGTCTGGACTCATTTTGGTAAACTTACAATTTAAAATCACTTTACTAAACACGATTTATTCTAAGTTTGAAGGCGGTAGAAAGGAAAAAATATTCACATAATATTTTCATAATTTATTTCATATATATATATATATATATATATATATATATATATATATATATGTCTGTGAATGTAAAAATTAAATTTAATTAAATCAGGAGAATCCGTTAAAGGTATATAATTATTAAAATATTTATATCTTTGATTCTTTCTTGAACGAATGAAAAAAATTGTTATAATTCTAAACAGTGAATCCGCTTTTTTAATCAATTTCTTAAATTTGAAATTAACCATGTGAATAATAATAATAATAATAATAATAATGAGAAAGTATAAAAAAAAATATAATGTGGTTTCCCAAGCCTATAGTGAGTTACATTGTTCCAAAAGGTCAAAATTTTTTTATGTTTCCATCGTACATGATTATGATTGAGTTGCGAAAGCTTCTAAATAGATATCTAATAATAATAATAATAATAATAAAATATAAAAAAATATAATGTGATTTTACTTTTTTACACTTTGGAGTTTATGAATTTTTTTTTTCATAAAATAAAATATGAGGTTTCTTCTCTTAGTAATATAAGATCTAGATCGCTAACAGCATTAACTAGTACTTACATAGTATAAGTGTCACTATTACCATATAAGCGTTACGTTAATAGACACTAACGGTATTAAGATTGTAAACTCTAAATTACTAATAGTGCAGACCATGTACCTGTTGTGCAAAAAAAATTTCCCGTACCTTAAAATAAAGTCTTTCTGTCTAATTTTTATAATTTTTTTATTAAATTTATTAAAAATGATTAAAATGTCCTTTTATATATAATAAATATAATTTTAATTTTATTATTTAAAAATAAAAAATAAAAAAATTCAAATTAATAAAAGTAAATAATATTTATATAATTATATAATAATTATATTTAATATCATCAAATTATAAAATTATTTATTATTATTATTATTATTATTATTATTATAATTATATAATTATTATTTATAATAAAAAATAAAAATATTTATATTAATAAAATAAAATTAAATGGTTATTATAAAATTAAATTAAATGGTTAATATATAATTAGATTAATTTAATTTTTTTAAATAAAAAAATTAAATTTATATTTATTATATATACAAGGGCATTTTAGTTATTTTTTATAAATTTAACAGAAAAAGTATAAAAATTGGACGGAAAGATTAAATAGTCTGACGAAACCAAAACTGAAGAACTAATTAGTTAGTTTCTCAAAAAGTATGGACGAGTTAGTTAATTAGGTCAACCTTAGAGACTAAATAGTAAGTTACCCATTACCTTTTAGGTTCATAAATTTAATATATCTATCTATATCTATAATCAGGGGCGGATACGGGGCACTTGCCCCACTGCCCCATCAAAAAATAATATAATTTTTTTTTGAAATAAAATAGTATTCCCTCTTTTCAAAAAAGATTGTCCACTTTTTTTTTTCAAACTATTTAAGAAAACATTATTTATTACTTGTCAACTCATAAATTTTATTATATTTTTTCACTTATACACTTACTTATACTCATTTATTACTACATTTTTTTTTATTAATTTTGAGAATAGACAAGTATTATATTTTTCAATTAATAAAGATAAAATGAACAAATATCTATATCTATTTTTAGAGTGGGCAAGTATTTTGAGACATCCTAAAAGAGAATAGTGGATAACCTTTTCGGGATGGAGGGAGTATAAATTATTGGTGCTTGCCCATTTTTTTATAACGACTCATTCTTATTTTGGCCTATTGGCTTTTTAGCTAGCTGTTCACTCTTATTTCACCTCACTTTCTTACTTTCTTCTTTCTTCGTTTCTCACTATTCACACAAGGGGAAATTTCCAAACGTTGCAGTCTTGTTCTCTTGGAGAGCAATGCCAACAACACAACATGTACTATTTTAACTTTTTTTTTTTCCATTTTTTCTTACTTTTCTTCATTTTAGACTTATTCTTAGACTCGTAAAATAATTTTTGATTGTTCATTTATTTTTAGTTTTTTTGGGTCACTTAATATATAAGATTGATATATTTAATTTGCTCAATAGACATATGCTTGTGTTATTTTTTCTATAATTTTCAATTTAGATATGTATATTAGTTTGCTCAATAGACATATTTAATTTGCTCAATCTTAATGTATTTTTGTATACTCTTTTTTTTTTCTCTTTAATTTGCTAATTAGTTATTATACTACAAATTAAATTTATAATATTTTCTTGTGTTGTGGTAATTGATTATCTTTTATGTGATTTTAATATAGTTATAGATAAATTTCTCAAAAGAAAAGTTCTCATTAAAGAACCTCTTGCAAACAAGGATACCACTATGAAATGTGATAGGTCCAATATTTTGAAGAAGCCTCATTTAGAAATCAACTTAGATGATCTTCCTTCGGATCCTGGATTACGATTTTTTTTTTAGATTATCATCATAATGATTGTGAAAAGATAAGAATCGTTTATTTGCAAAAAGGGCCTTGTCAACCTTTTGACCATGATTTCCCACAAAGAAAAATTGAAAATATTTATCGCCGATTTGTTTCATCTTGGTTTAAGGGATATGGCAATTGGTTAGAGTCAAGGGCATAACTAGGAATTTTTATTACCTCGGGCTAGACTATAAATTTTAGTTACCCCTCGATAAAATTGTTTATGGCCAATTCTATAGCGCACCTGGTACATAAATGCACTTCCTAAATGATCTTGTATTATAGGTTAACAACAGGTAAACTTTAACTTGTTGTATAGGTTGCAACAAGTTAAAGTGGATCCCACAATTAAAAATAAATAAGTGACTAACATGTGATTAATTAATTAGAAATATCATGTAACTAACTGTGAGACCTCACCCGAACGCCCCTCCCCTCGCTCGGGAGAAAATGCTTTAAGGAAAGGCGAGCAATTTTTAAGGGAGTTTAGGTATGAGTTTCAGTGCTCACGATTGGAAGCGGCTATCGTCTCGGAAAATTGATTTGATTTTTGAAAAGGGTTCGAGAGTCGCCACCCTAATTTATTTAAATGGAAAAATTAAGAAAAAACCCAATTTGACTCCAATTCATTAATTCTTGATTAATTTACCCAATGATAAAGTCACTAATCTTCGAACCAGGTTGAGTTCGGGGAGTAGGTTTTTAGTTTTGAATAATCTCAATTTGACTCTTAAGTTTGATTTGACTTTTAAAAATTGATTTCATGAATTATAAGTATTAATGATGATTATAATGCATGATCATGGCATAATTATGAATACATGGAAAAAGTAAAGAGCAAGTAATTAAATAGTTGCAGTAATTAAAGTTTACAAGAAAGCATTAATTAAAATAAAAGGGGAAGGGGAAGGGAATTGATTGTAATTTGGATTTGAAGCTTGGATTTAGATTCCAAGCGTGCCTACGTACCCCATTGTATGAGAATCAAAATCAACGTAGTTCATTCCACGGTGAGGTGGAAGGGTTTAGAGGTTGATCAGTTTGGTTGGATTGATTTGGTTTGGGGGTTGAGTGAGGGTAAGAATTTATATTTTTTTTTTGGGGATATGTGATGGGTGGATGGTTTTACCGGATCGAAGTTTCGTTTCGAAGAGATAGATTGGATTTAATTAACTTTAAAGAAGATTAATTTAAAAGAATTGATTACTCAATTTTTAATTAATTAAAATGATTAATTAATTAAAATGATTAATTAATCGAATTGAGTGGAGGATAAATTAAAATTAATTAATTAAAATCAAAGAAAATTTAATTAATTAGAGAGAGAGAGAGAGAGAGAGAGAGAGAGAGAGCAGTAGAAAATTCGATACTAACTCTTGGTGTATTTTGAAATGAAAAATAGAAGGGGTATTTATAGGAAAATGAAGGTGGGTGAAAAGACAAAAAAGGGCTCAAAAAGTAATATGAAAGAGGGGTAAAATTGAAATTTTCCCACACAGGGGTAATGTACCATCTTATTACTGACGTGACTGACACGCATCAGTACGACGCGTGCTAGGTGGAGTCTGCGCGGACGCGCGAGACTAGTCGCGGTGGCCTTCTAGCGCGTCCACGAGGCCATCTCGAGGCTGCCGCGAGGACGCCTTGTTGACGTGCACAGGCGGCCTGAGGATCCGCAGGCTCGCCTCGCGGACGTCCTCGTGGCTGCTCAGTTTTTGTGCCTTTCCATCCATCGGCTCAGTTTTTGGGGTTTTCGGGTCAGTTTTTGGGACTTCCGAGTCAGTTTTCAGGATATTCTAAAGTGTAAAAAATTACCTATCAGTGTTGGTGAATTTGAAATTAATTATCGGACAGTTTGACAGTCAGTTTTAGAAAAAATTCAGCCAGTTTCATGAAAGTGCTGCTTAGTACAGAAAGTTCAGTCAGGATCGAAAAATTGATGTCGGTCTGTGTTGGAAAAATTAAATCGTTTACCTTTCGGAGGTGCTGCTCCCTTGACCCCTGCTAGCTAACCGGCTAGCGGGATCGTTGTACCGGCTCTACGTAGCGCACTAAATTTAGCAAGTGTCAAACTGCGGCAACATCATAAGAGTGCAAAATTGAGGGTTCACAGTTGCCTTCTCATCAGAATTTTTTTGTCTGTAAAGTGATTCTGGTGATAGTGAAATCGAGAGAATGGATGGTACAAGGAACCAAAGTGATGTTTAGGTCAGTGCTTGGACATGTATGGGTGAGAGATATGGTCGAAAATGAAGATGGCAAAAGGAACCACATTGATGTTTAAGCAATTGTTCCTAAACATTTATGGGTAGAGAATGTGACTGAGTTTGATGGAAGAATGAACCACAAGGGTGTCTAGGTGATCTTCTCTAGGCATTTATGAGTGGAGGATTTAGATGGATTTTTGATCAGAGGGGTGAAAAAAGGAACTGGAGTGATGGTTATCACAGTCAGAATCGGATGAAAGATTATTACCATAGTTAGGGTCGGGTGAAAGATTGCTTAGCTGGAAAGCAAAGTCAGAATGATACCGCGGTCAGAATCGGGTGAAAAATTGTTACCACGGTCAAAATCGGGTGAAGGACGAATACTTAGTTTGTAAGCATTGTCAAAATGGTACCGCGGTCAGAATCATGTAAAAAATTGTTACCACAGTCAGATTGGGTGAAGGACGACTGCTTAGCTTGGAAGCATAGTCAAAATGGTACCACGGTCAAAATTGGGTGGATGATTGTTGATTTGCTTGAAGGAGACCAAGCTCTATGCATAGGTTAACAGTTACTCGAAAGGGGACCTTGCTCTGTGCAAAGTTTGTCAGAAAAGGGGGACCTTGCTCTATGCAAAGGTTGTCATTTGATTGAAAGACATGAGTCTTGAAGGCTATCTTGGTATTGTCTAAAGATGAGAATGTTCTTATAAATTGAGAATTTGGACCACTGAAAGGTCGACATAAACCATTGTGGCATTACAAAAGGGGTAATTGTTCTGAAAGGTGCCAATCAAATTCGGGAAGGTGTCTAATTTGAAAGGGTTTCAGTCAGCTTTGTGAATATGTCATTCAACTTTGAGAAGGTACTGATTAGTTTAGGAAAGATGTCAGTCAACTTTAAGGAGGAAAGGTCATTAGCTTGGCTTATGCATGATGGTGTATGACTGCGGATGATCGCACATGCATGTATGTTTGTGCATAGATGATGCATGTTCATGCATGCATGTTTTAAGATTCATGGACCTTTTGCTTAACTTGATGATGCATGTAATGGATGATTGCATGGATGCAAAAGGGTGGATTCTCAACTTATGCTCTGTGTATGAGTGTAATTTTTCATGTGATTCTTTACGTCCATGGAGCCGTATTTCAGCCACTACATGCATTTATGGACCAAGAAACTCGAGAAAATGGAGAGGATTAATTTGGGTAGATACGGTATTGTATCGGTGGTGACTTTACGGGGAGTGCGAGCTGACTGAGATTTTCTAAGGGTTTGCTTTAGGTTTTAGGACCCGGTGGCCCGTGTTTTTCGCTTTGGTGCGGCCATGGAGGAGCTATGCCCCACTTTTGAGGAGTTCAGTGCCATACTTGGCTTTGATCCAAAGGCGGTCCTGATGGTGCAAGAGTTCAGAGTTGGGCATTTTTGGACTTTTTAGGAGTTTATGGATTTGCCCCTAGGATGTTGCTAGCCGGATGGTCGGGTGAATCTAACCACTGTGATCAAGGACCTCGGTGACTCTGGAGACTTGAGGAGGCATAGGTTTAGGATAAGGGCTTTGGTTTTTTGTTTGATAGTTGGGTATCTATTTTCCTGTTCTACTAGTTGGGGTGATGCTGGAGTAGTGAGTTATGAACCTTTAATTTTACATCCTTCAGTATGCATTTGAACCCTAGAGGCACCTAGGCTCGGTAAACAGACCTCCGGAAGTCGAAATCGCCAAAAATCGCCAAAATCTCAAAAACCAAGAATCCGAGCCTTGGGACCTGGGACCCATCCCTCAAAGACTCTAAATCATCCTTAGATCATCTGGGATTGAATAACGAACACAACGCAACTAGAATCGCCAAAAACTGAGTTGAAACGAGTCAAAACGACGAAACCGAGCAACCAGTGACCGCATAGGCCACTTTTGTGACTGCACAAGGGCTGTGTGGTTCCGCACAGCCTGTGTGTGATTCAAAATGGCTTCTATGCGGCCATGTCTTAGTCTATGTGGTCACAATAGCTCCTGTGCGGTCCCAGAAGCTCCGTGTGTGGTCCCAAAACCCCCGTGTGAGGTTTTGAGCATCAGAACACCAAATCCCACATCGAAACTTTGTGTTTTCAACCTCCAACCTTCTCCATATATAAATGAGACCCCCCCAGCTCATTTCTACATACCATTTACTAAATCAAAGCTAATTGATTAAAAGCAAGGTTTGGTTCGAAAGAACTGCTTTTTTAGTTAAAAGTTTTCTTTTGGGTGGTCGTTCGTGGTTTCTTTCCTCAAGTCAGTTCGAGGAAGTTCCAAAGGCGCCATCCTAGTAGCTGTTCGGAGGCTTTGGTTCCGCCAAGTCGAGTCGAGGTGGAATTGCGATCCGGTCGTCCGCTCCGTCCATACGTCCCCAAATCTCGTCTTCAAAATGTATTTATTTTCTTTCTTTTTCTTTTAGTTATTTATTTGTTTTAAAGTTTGTTTTGCTTCTTTGTTGTTTTGTTTGCTTTTTCTTTTTAGCTTAGTTTTCTTTATATTGCCTATATCTATTTTATTTTCCCTTTTTTGCTTTGCATGTTTCCTTTTCTTTTAGTTCTTTTATTCTAGCTTAGTTATTGCTTTCCCCTTTTCCTTTATATTATCCCT
>CATKHJ010821670.1:0-16163 GCA_949750685.1 Vernicia montana | reverse complement strand
TTTATCTTTTAATACTTGTTTTTATTTTATTTTTAAATCTCAACTAAATTGATATTCTAAATAATAGAGTAATTATAATTTTGGTACTTGACAATACCTTCCCTGTGGAATCGACACTCTACTCACACACTATTACTTGCTCACGATCTGTACACTTGCAGATTTAACACAACAACTAGTTTGGTGTTTGGCTCGATAAAAACTTGTTCGCATTCGGTTCATTTTATAAATTAGTTATGCTTAAACCTTACTTTAAGACTCGATTAATAAAAGAGTCGAATTTGACCAAAATTAAGCTCGGCTCGATTAGATTCGTAAACAGTTCGATTATAAGCTTATAAATAAGCTCGTGAACAGATTTGCGGACAACTTGATTAATGGGCTCACAAACAGTTCGATTAATAGGATCGTGAACATGCTCTTTTACATATTCGATATTAAACTCATTTATAGGCTTGTATAAAATATATTAATATATACATTTATGATTTATATTTTGTAATTATGTAATTAATAATGATATATGCATATAATTAGTTTCACTAATATTATATCTTATAATTTCATCAAATAGTTGAGAAGTTTAGTTTTCTAAACAAAAAATTATGTTACATAATAAAATAAGAATAATAATATTATTATTATTATTAGCCTAACAATTTTAGCACTCTAAAAAATATATTTTAACACTTTAATTTGACTAAAATACACATGCTCCTAATTTTCTTATAAGTGCACTTTAAATATTTTTAAAAGGGAAACAAATTATATATTTAATTGCATTTTTAATTTTTAACAAAAATTACTCTTTATTAGGAAAATTATTATTACCTTTTCTTAACAATAAAATATAATACTCATCCACTTAATCCATAAGTCATATATATTTTAATTGTTAGACTAGTTTTTTTTTTTCACATAAATTATTAAACTAGTTGAGTAGTATAAATATTTAAAATATATAGGTAAATGGTTTGATGATATTATACAATTATTCTTTTCAAAAATCAATACAACATTATATTCTTAAAAAGATGTGTAACTCTTAAATAAATATTATAATAGTAAATAATAAATCATTTAGAATATCATATGATTATTAAGAACATCATATATTTTCATATCAAATCATGATTTGCATAATTTAAGTTAATATATCATATATTAGGATGATAATCAATAAAAAAAAAAAAACTTTATATTAACTAAGAGTAAAATAAAACTACATATGTATAAGTTAATATATCATGTATTAAGATTGTATTGTATTGAATTATTTGAGAAAAACATATGTACAAAAAGTTTTAAATATTTTATTGACTAAAACTAAAATAATCACATATTATAATTAAATATTTTAAATTCATTGTATATACATTTTAAAAAAAACTTTTAATATATGTTATGATTAATCAATGAGTGATAATAAGAAAATATTATGTATTAGTATGCTAATAAAGTCATTTTAATTGTAATTATATTTATGTTATACTAATAGAGTTTTAAATTAAGATTTTGTTAGTATTATATAATATAATATTATAACATTTAAAAATATATTTTTTATTAATTAACATCTTTGTGATGCATTATATCAATATGAAAATATTTGTAATAGACTAATAATTTGTAAACACAATTAAAAAATAATTATAAAAAATTATGTATTAAAATTATTGAATTAAATAAAATACTAATATAATTATATATACATGAAACTAATAGAATTTTTACAATATTTCATCTAAAAAATTAAAAATAATCATTTATTTATTAATATAATAATTATATATTATATAATTTTTTGTTTTTTGCCTAAGATATATTATATAATTATATCATAAAAATTAAATCATTTTGATATAAAATTATATAATTTTAATGATTGTTAATTATTATATAATTTAATGTCAAACTCAAAACTAGACCAATCTTTTTTCCGGTAAAACTACACCATTTCAACATGAAATTAGGTAGTTTTGATTTTTTTTTTCAAACCCGTTAAAAATAACACAAAAATAAAACCCCAATTTCTATTTTTTCTCCAGTCAGGCTTCAGCCGCCTGCCACCGCTACTGCTCTTCAGGCACCGCCACTGCTGCTCACGCCGCGCCACCGCTCCTCACGCCGCCGGGCCCTTGACGCTGGTACATTCATTCTCTCTTAAGTGTCTGCCTCTGCTTCTGCTCCTCAGGGTGCGTTGTTGTTGTTGGTTGGTGTTTCTCACGAATGGATTGGAGTGTTGATTGTTAAAGTTGATTATGTGGTTGAAACACATATATACTTTTATCCATTTCTTCTCTTTCAATCCAAGTTTTCTTTCAATCAAAATCTTCTTAATCTTTCAATTTTAATGTTCTCTAATCATGACTCTTAGGTAATTAATTAATTACCAGACGTTTCACGTAATATACTTTGTAATATTGCTAATATTGTTAATCAATTATAATTTCTTTGGGCTGAATATTATGGTTTAATTTAATTTAATTCTCTTATTGTATTTTTTTTTTTTTTGTTGCCACACAGGTTTTGGAGTGCTTAATTACTTCAATTGTATCTTCATGCAAATTAGGTGCAGTATAATTAATTTTAATTCTTGATTTTTCTTGGTTTGATTATATTAATTATTTCATTTATTTATGGTATAAAGTAAACACTTTCAAGAAAGATTCATATTTAATTTGATGATCATCTTGCTGAAAGATTCATATTCTGATGATCTCTCTGTCTCTATATGCTCTGTTTCCTTATAATATTTATAAATAATGGTCTCTCTCTCTATGTTCTGTTTTCTTTTAATATTTATATATTATGGTTGTTGCCTGTGATATTTGATTTGGGTTCCATTTAAATATAACATTTAACAAAATTCTGTTTCTAGGTTTTATTTTTTTTGTTTGGACTTTGTTGATGCAGGGGAGTTTAATAAATGTAAGCTCTGAGTGACAGTCTTTTTTAGGAGTTTTGAGTCACCAGTGGTCACTGGTTTTTAAAGATTTTCTCCCCTGCCAACAGGTAACAGACAAGTCTGTTCTTTTTAGGAGAAACATAACAAGATTATATGTGTATTTGAGTTAAACTTAGGAGATATCAGTTTGAATTTACATTCTTTTTGTTTTTTTATATCAACCCTTTTATATAAATGTTTTGAAATGTGGTTATATTAGACTTTATGCATCTATTGAGTGGATTGAAGCTAGGGAATTGTTTTTGAATGGTGTTTAATTTACTTTCTAAATTTGTATTTGCATTGAATTTTATTTTCCATTTTATGATAATTCATTGTTGTTTGGCATTGTAAGTGGTGTTTGAAGGATATAGTTTTATAGCTTGTGCTAATGATAACGTGTTTGGTGTTTTGTAATTACTCTTGGTATTGTTCATTTCTAGATAACAGTAATAATATTGAATATATTGGAATATTTTTACTCTCTTTCGTCTATGAATTGTATATGAGGAAAAAAAAGGGAAATTTTGGAATGTATATGTGAGAAGTTCTCTCCTCATTTTACAATGATTTTTCACTCCAATTTGGCAAGATTTTAGATTTTGGTTGAAATTTTTGGCAAGTAAATCGCAATCTTGTTGTTTGCTTTATGTTAGTCTAATTGCCTTTGCTCCCTATGTGGACAGAGAAAAAGTATTCTTATCATGTACACTTTGCCATTACATAATCATTTAGTTTTCAAGCATAAATACATATATACCATAATATCTTCATGGTCTTTATGAGCAGCATGATGATCATCAAATTACATGAAAAGAAAGAAAGATTCATATTCTGATGAGCCATAAATAAGCTCGAGCTTAGCTCAATTATAATTTATTAATGAGTTGAGCTCGATTATAATTTATAAATAAGTTTTTGATGAGCCAAGCTCAAACTTATCTAATAGTTAAACGAGCCAAGCTCGAGTCTAGAAAAAAATATCAAGCCGAGCCTGAGCAAGTTAAAGCTAGGCTCGATTACAGCCCTAACATTGGTTTAGCTATAATACAATGTAATGTAATCAATTTTTTTTCAGTTTTCAGTTAGATTTCAAGTTACATATAATTCATTAACAAAAATAAGAAATATTTGATATCAAATATCAAATGTTTTTATAATTTAGCAGCCAAATGAATTTTTCACTTTCTTGAGCACTCTTTAGAGCTCTGTCTCCCTCCCTCCCTCTCTCTCTCTCTCTCTCACTCTACAGGCACAATATGTCAAAGTTTACATTTCTGTTTATAGGTTTCATATTTTTTTTTTGGTTAATTCAATTTGTTGTTGCAATGTATCAATTACAATTTCATATTTTGGTTTCTATTGATTCGTTATTTGCAGATCAAAGAACCTTTGACTGCAAAGAGAAAAGATGCCACATAGAACACGGCCAATGGCAGCACTTTTGGTGTTTACTGGACTCAATGTCATCTTGGTGTCAACTATTACTCCAGTTTATGATTTTGTGTGCTTTCTTCCTTATTGGGAAAGAAGGGTATGTTCTAAATTCTAATCTTCTTTTTTATTTTTGTTGAATTTTGAATTTTTAAACCAAATTAAAATGAAAGCATGCTCTTTGAATGCTTAATAATTATGGTTTACCACCAATGGGCTTTTGGTTAGTTATCTTTGAGTCAATTCTTGCAATGTGAGATTGCAAGTTGAAACCCTAGTCGAAGCCTAATTAACCAAAAATATATATACGGTTTACCTCAGTAAATTGACATTGAATTGTGTGCATTAATCAAGAAAATAGATATGCTCTTCCTTGAGTAATAATATCTGTGCAGACACATAATGCTGGTGTTTTTATAATAAGAAGTCTGAACAATTTATCTTTTGTTCGTTGCCAGTTTTGTGGAAGTAGGCATACTTCACAATTTTAGTTTGATGACCAGTATGCATAGTTTAGTTACCTGTCTAGTGGAATCATGATTCCTTAAGTAGATGTAAATTATGCTTCTTATGTTAAATGTTATCACTGTGATATTTATAGTTTTTATTCTTCGTTTTTATGGACATCACTTTTCATGATGTGTATGTTCTTAGAAAGTTGTTGTTGCCTTGTTGGTATACAGCTTTCTAGTCAGGGAGAAATATATGTGGGGTTGGTTTGCTGCTAGAAATAATTTAGGTGACCAAGGTTTGGGTTACATAATTTATGAATTCTCTGAGAAGGTGAAGTATTTCATGATTGTCTGGGTGAAAAGGGAAGAATTATGCAAAAAGTGGGATGTAAAATTTCACACCAGGAACCATCGCCTTTTAAAACTTCACCTTAGAGTTGGAGCCATTGCCAATATCAAATAGAAAGAATACAATGGAAGCACACATGCACAAACCTATAAAAGAAATTGTAGTGCTTTTTTTTTTTTTTTTTTTTTTTTCCTTCTGTGGATTATGTGCTACATTCTACTAACTTGCCGGATGTACATCACATAGTCATTTTGATTCTATTATGTACATCATATAGTCATTTAATTCTAGTGCACCCAACAATTTCTTTTGCCCTCCTGAATATTACTTTCAATGAAGTACATGCATTTTACATATGCATTCCAGAGTTTTCAGCTCCCTTATCAGGTTATTGCTGACCTGTGTTCTGAGCAAGTAACATGACTATGGTGTCTCTGCACTAATCATACTGTTCACTGACAACAAAGAAAACTAGCCGTATGAATGGGAACTAAGCATTGTGGATTATGAGTATCTTGCCAAGATTTTGACATATCAAAAAGAATATCAACAGATGTCTCCATTCTGCAAGTCAACACATATGGGAACTAAGAAGTGTGGAATTTGTGTATCTTGCTGAGGTTTTGAGATATCTAATAATCAATGAATATAGCTCCTTTGACTGATTCCATCCTATGTTTGGCTATTTTATTGCTTGTGTTCAATTTGTTTCAGAGAGAACGCTGTCGCCAGGAACGTGAAGGTACTTTGACAAAGGGTTCTACATGAACAGAGATGGGTGTTTGAGGTCAGAATTGTATGATATTTTAAATCAATATGTAACCATTTATGGTGTCAGAATTCCTTTTTGCCCTTTTTCTCAAGTATTCGTAGGAGAGGATAAGAATTGCTAGGAAGCCTCATTTTGTTCCTATGTATGAGCTCTCTCCTTCATAATTCATAGACTATATTTTTGTAGTCAACAATATGTAGCTCTTCCTAAGATTATAACAAATCCCTTGGTTGCAAACCATTTTTTTACCATCTTTTCAAGGACTATGGTTTGGAAAATACCCCTCTAGTAGTAATGTGCAACGCCTGTAGGGATGTAAATGAGTCAAGCTATTCGCGAGCAGCTCGGTGTTCGACTCAATAAAAGCTCGTTCGCGTTCGGTTCATTTTATAAACAAGCCAAGTTTGAGCCTTATTTTAAGGCTCTATGAATAAACGAATTAAGCTTGAGCAAAGTTAAGCTCAGCTCGATTAGACTCATAAACAGCTCGATTATAAGCTCGTAAATAGGCTCACGAACAGCTTGATTAATAGGCTCGTGAATAGCTTAATTATTATTATTATTATTATTAACTTAATAATTTTAACATTTCAAAAAATATATTTTAACACTCCTATAAACTTTTTAATAATTCAATTTGACTAAAATATATATTCTCCTAATTAATATAATATAATATTTTCTTATTATATAATTTAATATTCTAATTTTTAAAAATATTTTTTTTATTAATTAATATTTTTATAATACATGTGATACTCAATTTTATGATTGAATTTTTTTTTCATTAATTGGATGATTTTACTTTTATGTTAGTTTTAAATATTTTTGTTATAGTTATTTTATTAGAAATAAATATTTAGAAATTTGAGTATTTTGATAAATTATAAACAAGTTTCAAAACGAGTCAAACTTGAATTTGAGCTTAACTCAATTATAATTTATTAACGAGTCAAGCTCGAGTTTAAACGAACCGAGTTTGAACTTGATTTTCAAGTTCGATGCAAAGAGTTCGAGTTCGGAAAAAAAAATATCGAGTCAAGCCTAAACAAGCTAAAGTTCGGCTTGGCTCGGCTCGGCTCGATTACACCCCTAAACGCTTGTAGTTGATGAAAACATGTGAAATTCTACTAGAAGCTGTTGAGATGGAATCATTTATACCATTCTATTTTCCATACATGTAAGCTGATTCAATTGAATGAGTATGATTCAGTGTTCATATTGGATGAAGAAAAAGCATGTGGTGCTGTTCATATCATTCTTTTCAGGTTAAACTTTTGCAAACAATTTGCTTGAGTGGAGCATCTAATAACATCTGGTTCAACTTTGTAACTGTCTTCAAGGAATTCAGGAGGAAAATCAATTGAGGAATTACAATGCGGCCTTTGATTTGAGTGACCAAGACTATCGAATTGCTTCAGCTGTCTGACTCTGGATGCTATACAGTTCTAATACATTGTTTCTCCTCACCAAACATAGATATATATATTTTTTTTCTTTTATGGTGAAAAATGTAATATTTTCATGGAAATATTAATTGATGGGCTGGTTTTTTTTTTTAAATTTGACATTACCTTGAAATCAGTATACTTCTTTTCTTTTCTCAAGGCACTAATGTTTGCAAGTCAAGTAGCCCAGCACTTTAGCACTTCATTTTAATTTTTAGCCACTAGCACCAATTGGGGGAAAAACACCAAGATTAAAGGAATACTAGGCCTTATCAATTACATATAAAATTATAAATCATCTTCAAACTTGTGAATTTTTTAATTTGTCTATTTTTATACATAAATTTAATGGTATAGATATTCTTAATGGAAATATAACTAAAAATTAAAATAAAAATAATGATAAAAATAGAATCATTATAAACATTTTTGTTGATGCATATTCTCATTGAAAATTCTAAGATTATTGAGATATGAATTTTAATTTTTCATAATACAAGATATGCAATTAACTAATAAGTTCAATTCGAAAATTGAGGTAATAGTAAATTTGATTTCGATTGGAATTTAAAATTTCATATTTTTGGAAATGATTTGAATACTACTAAACCTAAATACATCGGTAATATCAAGTTTATAGTCTGATAATGGTATTAATAATGGATTTTTAAAATAATATGGTATATTTCAATTTGGAGATAGACCTATATTTGGACCTATTAGAACTATTAGAACAAGCTTCAGTTGGGTTTACATTCCAGGGCAAGCCCAGGGCTTCAAATTAAAAAAAAAAAAAAAAAAAAAAAAAAAAAAAAAAAAAAAAAAAAAAACCCTAGTATAAAGTTAATCTTGTAAATACAGCTTAGGGTCTCTTGCTTTGGAACATTTCTCAAAACCCTACTCTCTGCTTTCACTTGGCTTGGAGGCGCTATCTTTCTCTGGTTTTGCTTCCAGTAAGTACAACATCCTCTTGCATTATTCCTTTTCTTGTATATATATATATATATATATATATATATATATATATATATATATATATATATATATATATATATATATTTTTTTTTTTTTTTTCTGTCTGATTGCCGAGAAAAGTAAAGAGAAGAAAACGAAAATATTGAGCACACTGTTGGATCTTATTGTTCTCAATTCTCGATTTGAAGATTCTTTGGAGTTTATAATGTGTTTCTTTGTTGATTTAGTTTATTCAACTATTAAAATCTCTATTTATGTATTTTGTTTTTGATTTCTGCATCATTTTTATGTTGATTCTGTAATTACCATTGCAATTTCTCAAAACCCTAGCTCTCTGTTTTCACACTCTTGGAGGTGGCCATCACTCTCTGCATTTTCTTCCTGTACGTACAACAACAGGTTCTTGTATTTTTTTTTTTTTTCTGTTTGGTTTCTGCGAAAAGAAAAGAATTTTTTTTTCTGTTTGGTTTCTGCAAAAAGAAAAGAAAAAGAAAATATTGAGAACCCTGTTGGATCCATTATTGCTCAATGCTTGATTTGGAGATTTTCTAGGGTCTATTATGTGTTTCTTTGCTATGATTTTCGTTTTTATATTGATTCTTTGGTTACAATTGCAATTCCAAGGGTTTGAGAGATCACTCTGTTTAGATCAAGGGTTGGGGTCATAGCAAGGTATAATGGAGTTTTATGCTTTGTTGTCACATTCTTGAAAAAAATTAGGATTTCCATTAGTTAATTAAATTGGGACATTGAAAAATTAAATATCTTGTTCTTGTAAAATATTAATATTTATCATCCTTCTTGAATCCTTTGTGTTCTAAAATCATTTCTTTTATCATTTCTTGAAATATGTGTAGCAGCAACAATGGTGAGGGTCAGTGTTTTGAATGATGCTTTGAAGAGCATGTACAATGCTGAAAAGCGTGGGAAGCGGCAAGTCATGATCAGGCCTTCCTCGAAGGTGATCATAAAATTTCTACTGGTGATGCAGAAGCATGGTATCTATTCATTTTCATCTGTATTCAATCTTTTTCTCTGTTCTTTGAAAAGTTAACTTATGTTTATTTATGGTTCTTCCCTCTTTGGTTCTGCTATGAAGGATATATTGGTGAGTTTGAGTACGTTGATGATCACAGAGCTGGTAAAATCGTGGTTGAATTGAATGGAAGGTTGAACAAGTGTGGGGTTATCAGCCCTCGTTTTGATATCGGTGTGAAGGAGATTGAAGGATGGACTGCAAGGTTGCTCCCCTCAAGACAGGTCAGCAAAAAAATGTCTAAATTCAATTTTTTTTAGAAAGAATTTGCCATTTACCGTGAATGTCTAGCTATGATTAGCATGCAAGCACAAGCAAGCAAACTCATTTATGCTTCAATTAAATTTGTACCAACTTCCAATTCTTGATACACAGTTACATATTTTTATCTGAAGTTGCAGTGAGTGTTTGCATGAGATTATGCATGTGTGTGTATCTTTTGATGTGAAACAGTTAGTTAAATACATATGGCTTCTGGTCTTGACATCTGCATTGATATAAAATTGCAGTTTGGTTATATTGTGTTGACAACTTCTGCTGGCATTATGGACCACGAAGAGGCTAGAAGAAAGAATGTTGGTGGCAAGGTTCTTGGGTTCTTTTACTAAGTTTTTTTTTTTTTTTTTTGCCAAAGGGGTTCTTTTACTAAGTTGAGCTTTTCTTTTTCGGTTGAGAAACATTATTCTGCTTGTGAGGAGTTTTTGGTTGTACTTTTGAACTTGTTTACCATAGTAATAATATGGTATCCAAGTAATATCTTTTATCCTTGTAGCATCTTGCCTGCTTGTTGGTATTTTAAGGTTATAGAATATGATTGATGTTGCTGGATGAGTTCAATTATGGCAAATATTTTGTTGGATTATATTCTGGTTATTTTGATGATGTGAAGTAGGCATTGGAATGAAAGCCTTATTCCAACGTACAATTGCTTTTCATTTGCGAGGAAGCTCTTTAGCATTCGGTTAATCTGCTCTTATTTGCAAGAAAGCGAATGCGTTGGTATATGATAATAGCCTTTGGGTTGTATGAGGGATTAATCATGCATTTACAATAAACATCAATTGAAATATTTGTCCTTATTCTTTAATGGATAGGTCATAGGAAGGATATAAACCCGTTGCTTTATGCTGAATGTGCATGGTTGGTCGACCCTCCCAGCCACAACTAGGGTTGTTGCATCAATGCTGTGATGATATTTGGATAGTAAAATATAAAAGAAGTTTTGAAATAATTGGAGGCAAATATTACAAATCAATACATTCTTAGCTCGAATCAAAATTTTCTTCCTGGAAATGGCATCGTTTACTAATTCATTAATTCATCTTGTGGTATACTAATAAATAAGAATGCACTTTCACTAGTGCACCAATCAGAACAATGGAAACTATTCATTTTTCTGTTAAAAAAGGAGGATTGCATGAATTGCACAAGCAGAAACCAAAGGAGAAGCCCTTTCACGAACATTCTTAATTATGATCTTTCCAACTGCTAATTATCTCAAAAAAAAAAAAAAAAAAAAAAAAAACTATATCAATTGAAGATGACCGGGGATTTTCACTAGCTAGGTTTCCTAATAGTAAGTATAGTAATTATATATATAAAAAAAATCAAGAAATGAAAGGATAAATTCTAATTCATAAATGGTTACGCATAAAATATAGATTAAAAAATAACATTAAGGTCTCGTTTGGCATGATGAATTTTAAATTTATAAATTTGGTTAAATTTTATGGATTTAAATAAAATCCATGAAATAAAAAATTCACATTCTATGTGAATTTTCAAATTCTTCATTTTTGAAGGTTTTGAAGCATGATAAATTTTAATAAATTTATGTAATGTAATTTAATTTTTTAAACCAAATAAAAAACTGAGATACAGTCCATAAATTTTATAAAATTTATCACTGAAATTCTTCAAAATAAACGAGATTTAAGAGTTAAATGATAAACAAAATAGAAGAGAAATTAATTATAAGAAAATTTATGTAAATCATCTCCTATCTTCATTATTAAAAAAAAATAATAAAAAAAAATTAAAAAAAAAAGATAGAAAAATATAAAAGCAAAAGATCACATATATATTCCCAATTATAAAATAGCATGGTAACATAATGTGTCAACCAATATTCATAATTAATACATTGCCAAAGGATCATAGTTGCCCTAATGGTATAAAAACCATCATGACCTTACTTTCACGTATAATCAATCCCTCCTCTTCATTTTCCTCATCCTCCTTGCTTCAATTGTCACCTTGGCCGCTGCTGCTGCCGGCCGTCCACCAAACCCATATGTAGGATTGAGGGAATTTGGAGGGATACATAGTTACGTTATAGGGGAGGATCCCATCTCTTTTTTTTTTTTTTTTTGCCAAATGGGAGGATCCTACCTCTTGATGGGTTTTTTTTGGTAGGATTAATAGTTATGGAAAGAGGATCTTCTAAGCATATACTTTGAAGCATGATTTTTTTTTGTATTTATTTCTTTGCTTTTTCACTTTTTGCTTTGTATTTAATAATTATTCAAGTAGACAGGATAATGCAATTATGGAATCTACCTAAGATATTCTAGATATAGTGGTTTGTTTCTCTGTTCATTTCTTTCTTGAGTTTCATTAGCATAAAGACTTGGATATACCCATCATATGCAGCTTATTAGTTTCTTTTTGCATTTTTGTTCTTCTGATGTAATTGGTAACATGTGATTATGGCCACTTTGAGCTTCACACCTGGGATAAACTAGGGTTTTTTTTTTTTTTTTCTCCGTCTTTTTCAAATTGAGTGAATATTTTCGACTCGACTTGCAAATTTACTAAAACAAAATCCTCTTATTAAACGAGTTCAAAAATAATTTCTAAGAAGACAGCTTGACTGATTAAAGAGCAATATTTAAGATCACGATATCTCAAAATCGATACTCATACATGTGAGAGATTTAATTAATTTATTGTCAGTTAATATTTATAATAAATATCTATATTATATATAATATTTCTTAACAAAAAAATTATTTGTATAATGATAAATTCATATTTCTTTCTTTCTTTCTTTCTTTTTTTTTTTTTTTTTTTTGGCCTAAACTCTTAAGCAAAAGTTATTGAATTGATATTCAATTGCTTTAGTTTAAATTTTTATTTTAACTAAAATTTTTTTATTAAAATAAAAAAAAATACCGATTGTTATTATGTAATCTATATCTAATAAATTTCTTATTCTCTCTCACAATTGATTGAATAATCACTTTAGTCTTGTTGAAGTCACTATAGTTATTTAATTTGTTTTCACAGGATTTTGTTTGATAATTGATTAATTTATTTTCTTGAATGCTAAGTTTAAAAATAATTAAATATGATTGAAAGATTGAGAAAGCTTTGATACTTCTTTAACCCAAGTATATATTTGATAGCCATCACTACGAGAATTAAGTATTTTGTGGAATCTCACTCTAGCATATAAAAATATTCCCTGTGTTTGTTTTATGGTAATTAATAATCATAGATGTTTAAAAGGTCCTAGAAATTTAAATTTTAATTCTTTTAGAATCAACCTGTGGTTGTAATTGCTGGAATAGCTCAGTTGGTTAGAGCGTGTGGCTGTTAACCACAAGGTCGGAGGTTCAAGCCCTCCTTCTAGCGATTTTGTTTTTCAAATGTAAAAACAGGCCAAGATGGGCTTTCTATTCTTCTTCTTTTCTATTTTGGGCCTTAATTATCAATAATCTATTTTTTCAATGTTTGTTTTGGGCTTTAATTACCTTTTTTTTTTTTTTTTTTTTTTTTTTTATCAGTGTAAAAACGGGCCAAGATGGTTTTATATTCCTCAAAAAGGAAAAAAAAAAAAAAAAAAAACTAATCCTAATCATCAATGTGTTGAATAAAATCCTTTTTTTTTTTCAAATAAAAGAAATGCTGATATTAATAAAAAGGCATAAAGCCCATGACAGTATAATAAAGATGATAGTATAGGCTAGTCTAACTAATAACATAGTAGATGATCCAAAGGTCAAAGTTTAAAATACCCATCAGTGGGTTTGAACATATGGGCTTCAGGCCTAAGGAACAGCTGGCCCTAAGGCCTACAACACTATGATAATTACAGTTTAATCCATGTATTCTCTCACTTCCAAAGACTTCATCTGCCTCCCTCATCACCGCCATTGCCAATTGTGACTGAAGCAGGTGCGGGAGCACCTTGGAGAGCAAGGGTATAGCTGGACAGAGCCAAAAAACTTTGTACTGAATAAGCCTTATACATGCCCATAAATGAATTTCACGATCGAGCCAAAAACCAAAGAGATTAGATGGCGGTGACCAAATCAGCCATACCCAGACCATGAAGGATCCTCTGTTAGCCGAGATGAAGCTCTTACAGTGATGAACCACGATTTTTCAGAGAGCTTCAACCCCGACCTCAACATTCTTTTCCCCTTCCTTCCAATCGTACTCCATAGACCAATCTTTAAAGATCTGATTGTGGTAGGAAGGCCGAACATAGCCGGAAGCAGATGAGGCAATGAGCATACCCCATATCTAACAACAAAGATCCAAAAATAACAATAGAGAGATCCAAGTATTAAAAACAGAGACTCAAAATGACCCGTACCAGACGGGAGCCAACAATCTAATAAACTTACAAACAGAAACTATTTTATTCATGCTATAAACTAAAAGGAAACACCGGAAAAACAAAAAAAATAAAGTTTTCTTCAGGTGGCCGAAACCACCTGAAGGTCCCCTACTGAAAAAGTCTAAAGATGGAGGCAGAGAAAGAGAGAGCTAAAGAGGTGATAGAGAAGAGTTTTGAATAAAATCCATTTACCACTATACAAAAACTTGAGTGTTCATAATTTTAGCATATACTCTAAAAAACATATTTGTATTTGTATTTCAGAAAATTTAAATTTGAAAGGTTAAAATGGAGAGACCAACTATTATTTTAATTGAACTCCATATAGTATTTTTAATTGCATAACATTAAGCAAAATAATAATGTTCTGAAAATAAATAAATATATATATTTTTTAAAAAATGAATCTTTATTTAATTAAAAATTTTTTATGTTACTCGATTTTCCTAAGCAACACATGTATGAACATTGAACAATGGATTTTGATTGTTATATGAGTAAAATTGAATTTTCGTTTTTATTTTTGTTTCCAATTAAAGATTTGGTATAATAGATTTGTTATTTTTTTTTTTTTTTGAGAAAGTACAAAAATAATATCATATAGTTTTATTCATTTTCATTTTAGAGTCTGTAAATTTTTATTTGACAAAATATGATTTGATATTTGCTCCGTTAACATTTTGGTCCACATTTCTAATACTATTAGTTAATGTTGACGTAGCAATTATGAGCCCCACTTCTTTAATTCACATAACTATCTAAAACATAAAAGAAGTGAAATTTACAAGTGCTATATTATCGCTAAGTCAACATTGATTATGTTACATTAATATTGACTAACAATGTTAAAGATTTAACTTTAAAGTGTTAACAGAGTAAATTTCATACTCCATTTTGTAAAAAAAAAAAAAAATTCATAAACCTTAAAGTGAAAATAGGTGAAATCACATAATACTTTTTCTTTAATTTTTTAATATGTTGATTTTTTTTTTAAAATATGATTATTAAATTTTTTTAAGAAAATTATTAAAATTCAAATTACTAACTTCTCATAAAAAAAAAAATATATTATTTCAATTTTGAAAATGAATACATAATATCAATAATAAGGAGTTGAATTATGGAGCAAAAGTCCAAAAAATTACAAATTTCCTATAATATAGAAAAATAATAACATGTTATAAATAAATTATTATATGTGGATATTACTTAAATATTATTGAGTATGCATTTTAAAGAGATTATAGTATATAACTATTTCAGTAATATTATATACACTAAACTCTAACTATTTCTCTATATAAAGGAAGTTAGAGTTAATCTAATAATAAGAGTTTGGAATCCCTTTTCTCTCTACATATTTTCCTCTATGTCTTTTTCTTTTTTTTACTTTATTGTTTTATATTCTTTGTTATTACTTTTGATCTGCTGTGCTAATAAGCCGATTTACAACACATTATCAGTACGAGGTTTATTTGGCCACTGTAAGTCAGTTTGCTAATTTGATTTCATAATAATTATTATTAATTAAATTTTGATTTCTTGATAATTATTGTTCGGCCAAAACTCAATTATTTAAAACGAGTGGTTCAGATTTTTTTTATCAACAATAGTACTCTAGCACGAGAGCTTCTCGAGTGATTATTTTTGTAGTATTTCTCAAACTTCTATAACATATATATATATATATATGTTTTCGTTTTTGTGTTCAATAATAATATTTTTTTATGATATATAGTTATTATTGTAATAATAATTTTATTATTATTTTTTTATGGAGATATTATTATTTGATATTATTTAATTTTAATTAAGTAAACAAAATTCCTGAAGAACTTGTATTCTAAAATTCTTATAGAATTAAAATAAATTAATACAGTTTCTGAAGAACTTGTTGTAATACCCCGAATTTTTAATTATTTTTTAAAATATTATTTCACATGGGAATATAAATATTTAATTCGATTTACTGTAATTGTGTTTAATGGTAATTTGACTTACCATTATTATTGTAGAAAATATAATATTTGATTATAATTTGATTTATTAAGGATTAATTAAGTTAATTAAGCAAATGTTGATTTTAATGTTAGTATTAAAGTTTAAGTAAATTAATTAGTAAA
>CATKHJ010821640.1:0-10078 GCA_949750685.1 Vernicia montana | reverse complement strand
GAAGGCTCTCTTTCTCAACCAGCTATGCAGGATGACCTCTTATCTGAAGAGGTTACGAGGCTCGTGAAGGCCTTTGCAGGAATTCCATAGCTCAATAAAATTGAAAAGCCTTACTAGTGGTTCATGGACCTTGTTGTTTCCTTGATTTCTTTGCCTGAGCTCTCTAAGACGTGAGATATTACCACAAAGATGTTAATGGCTCGGCAAATCAAAAAGTTCACGATTGTAATCTTCTCTCTCTATGCTTTTCATTTCCATCTTGCTTGTTTCATCCATAATTGATGAATTTGCTCATTTCCTTTGTTTTCTCAGGCCTTGTGAGAGTGTTATCAATTTTACGGTAGGTTGCAGGCCAATGACGAGTATTCTAAGGCCCATGATACTGCTCTCGATCGCGCCAGGCTGCTTAATAAATACAAGGAGGAGATCTTGAGGCTCTAGTAGCAACTCAAAAGTTAATAAGAGAATCAGGAGGAACAAGCTGAGTTGGAGAGGCTCTATCTTGAGAACAATCAGCTAAGAGAGAGGTCATTCAAGTGGGAAGGTAGGTATAAATTGAGTAAGGGGACCGTTGCAACTCTAACTCAATAATTGAGGACGATTGAGGCATCTCTTCAGGCCAAAACTACAAAGAGTCAAGAACACTTGTTGATGAGCTTCCTCAAGACTGAGGGTGAGGTGAGGGACTTAAAGGACCAACTTGCCATGCAAGACGAGGAGCTCAAATTCATGGATGTCTTGAAAGATGATGTCAGAGAGCTTAAGAAGGACTGGGACAAGAAAGTCGAGCAAATCAAACAGCTTGAATCCAATCTTCAGTAATCTGAGAAAGAGAGGAAGTGAGCTATGACGAGCTGCCGGAGGGCTATTCCGATTTACTTGGCATCAGAGGATTTTGAAAATCGGGTGGCTGCTTTGACTGTGCCTATAGGGGCCAGCTGCTACAACAAGGCTATTGATGTGGCTGTCAAGATCCACACTGGTGTATTGGCCCACCTACCTAAAAGGGATTATGACATTCCTCCTCCTCCTCCTCCTCCTCTCGAGTTAAGGCCAGGAGAAGAAGATTTAAGCGTCTTAGACGTGGTCTTGGCTTGTCAACTATTTGATATTCCTGCTCCTCAACCTGCTCCTTCTCGTCCTTCCTCGCCTCCTAGTATAGAGAAAGGTGGCTCATCTTCTACAATCCCTCAAGATTTGAGTGTACCTGCTGCCGAGGCTACCCCAGTGCCCCTTTCTACTACTGTCGAGCTTTCCTCTTATGTTCCTCTAGCCTCATACTCGTCCATGCTAGCCCAAGACTCATATGCTCAACCTCCAAGCTCTTCTTGATCATGATTTTTATAGCTTGTGATTTGTAATTTTTTTTTACACATTAATAGAAAACAACTTCCTTTACTCACTTTATTCATTCATTTTCTTCTTTTTTACTTATGAATATGTGAGCTTGCTAGTCTTTTGAGTTGTTTGTTTATATGCTTGCCTTGTACGAATAAAGTGCCTTGCTATATGCCCACAACTGATTGACTTAGTGCTTTTTGACTAACTTCTTTTGGCTTAACATTAGGAAATAGAAAGGCTTTCCCTCAACTAATTAAACTCAATGTTTCAAGTATCAAATATTAAGATTAATTATATCTACTTTTAATACTTATACAACGAACAAAATATATATATATAATATATAAAATGTAATATTGAGATTTTTAATATGAATATATTAATTAGAGAAAATATAAAAATTACCTTACGAATCAATTCTATAATTAAATAATGGTCAAATTAGTACATTGTTTTCCTCTTAGTGATCCCACTCAGATAAAAAAGTAAAATTAAAATAATAAATTTTATGGTTTTCTTGAGATCTCTATGCAAATCTTGAAAAATATCAAGAAATCAATCCAAAAAAAATTCTTATTTTTGTTTAATTAATTAATATTAATATAATAATAACAATAATAAAAATATAAAATCTCTATTGTAATTAATTATTTTTTAATTCTACAATTTTTTCAATCTCAATTGCAATTAATTAACCTTTAATTTCACAATTAAAAAATTGAATATGTAAAAAAAATACTAAATTAAAATATTTAAAAGAATTAATATCCAAACAAAATATTAAAACTTTTCATGATAACTTGACGAATATTCTAACAAAAAGTTATATAGGACCTAAATTTAATTTTGTAAGATAAAATATATCAATAGACAATAAATTAACACATCATCCTTGCAAAATATCTAAGATTAATTCTATTAAATTAAAAAAAAATAGATGTAAAATTAAATAAACAATAAAAAAAAATAGTATACCAAGTATATAGTTGTATATAGATCACAATGTTATCTTTCAATGATGATCAATTAAAAATAAAAAATAAAATAAAGCATGAGACTAAAATTAAAACATAAAAATTGAATGCCATAATTCTAGTTCTTAGACAATTATAGATTTTTTTAATAATATATTATAATATAATTATATAGAATGACGATGAATATCTAAAAATTCTAATTTAAAATAATCAAAAGAAAAAGAAATTAAAGTTGTACATTTCATTAGCATGTTATATAATTAACATAAATTATGAAAAAAATATATTAGGCTTAAATTTAAATGAAAATGATATTTATTATTAACATCATAATAACAATAATATCAAATATTTGTGGTAGTATTATTAAAGTTATTTTATTATGAAAATTGTGTACATAAAATAGCTAGTATTACTACTAATTCTTATTAACTATTTTTTTAACAATATAAAAATACTTTAATGATTAAAAAAACAATATAAAAATACCAAACCCGAAGCAAGCCACCCCTGAAAGAAATAAATATTATTACTAAAAGTTCTTGAGGTTATATGTATCCAAACTAATTAGTTAATGTATATAACTATACATATGAATATATCTTTCATCACTAATAGGATTACTACAATTTCGGACAAATCCAAGGTCAATGAATCTTTCTTCACTATTTTCATCCCTAATATTCTAGGTTTTCCATTAGTTATTTGCTTGATTACTATAATTCCAATGTTTTAGACTCGGTGACAGAGTTAGAAAATTTTTTTTTATGGAGTCAAAATTTTCAAATTATAATTTACATTTATATAATATATAAAATTAAGCCAATTTTTATATATTTAAAAAAATTATTTAAAATAAGGAAGTTAAATATAATATATGGTCAAATTTTTATAATTTTACATCAAAAAAATTTTATATTTTGAAAGTGAGAAAGCCTCTAACTCCGTCATTACTTAAACCTTCAAATGCTGATGCATTTGCTGACAAATACTAATGCATAAATTCAAACCATTTCAATTTAATTCCTCTTAACTTTTCATGAATGGAAGTAACCTAATTATATTTATGAATAAATTAATTTTTTTTTAAAAAAATCAATTATTAATAAATTAAATTAAAAAAGAAGAGGTAAATAAAGAATTAATTCGGTTTAGATTAAGGCAACTTTACGCAAGTATCAAATCTAATCACAATTATAGTCAATAAGGAATGTAAAAAAGGGGTGACGTCCCAGCAAAGCATGCATGCAAAGGAGTGATTGGTTAATGCACTTTGTCAAATGATTCTTTATATCATTATTTTTGTTAATTAATAAAATAAAATTTTGAAAAAAAAAAAAAAAAGCATATTTACTTTAATTAGTTGCTTTTTGCGCCGTATTACTTCTTTTTTATATGTGGGGTTTGTTTTTTATCTTTTTATGAGGCTCTGTTGATCTGTCATTGGTTCATCAATTCATGATCATCCCATTATTTCTTTTTTTTAGTTATATAAATCTCTTTTCTTTTTTATTTTATTGCCTTTATCTTTTCCCAAAGGTAAGGGACCAGCATGCACCATGGTTGGCTGTCTCAAGTTTAAACGTGGTTTTCAGTTGATTAATTAATTCAGGAGAGTGGTTTTCAGTTGATTAATTAATTCAGGAGTGATGATGATTATTTGTTATACGTTCATGAGGCCAAACTATTGATATAGTGATATTAGAGTAATTAATTTTCAAAAGTATGAAATTACAATTTCGAATTTTAATCAAAATTTAATTGTGAGAAAAAAAATTAAACAAATTAATCTATGATATATAAGAAATTATTTAAGAAGAGGAGTTGATTTGAATTTTAATCTTTTACAGTACGAAACAGTTGACACTTAATTACTAGACTATTAATTTATAACAATTTATCATAAAAATTACTATTTGTTTTATTATTAATACTAATAGATAGCATCATGTATTGGTGTGTTAATAATATTAATTGACAAAATATGATCTATATTAATTTTGATTATTTTACCATTGCATACTAATTTGAGGTGGAAGTAAATAATGATTTAATACAATTAGTTGATAATTTGACAAAAAATCAATACTAATTAGGTATATAGACATTAAAAAAAAAGAAAAATTGAAGGATATTATTAATTATATAAACCACATGCCAGCTTCAAGAGTGTGTATATATAGCTACAGGGTACTTAATTAATCAAATAATATCTTATTTTAGCTAGTTAATTAATCTAGCTAAGCTATAATTAGGGATGGAAATTATTATTTTTGTACTTGTAATATAATGTTGGTAAGAATAAGAATGTTTTATAAAAACATTTCCCATTAGGGAAGTGGGCATTAAGGAACTTGCCCTTTTAGGAGTGGAGAGGAAAGTGCTTACATTATATTACTTACAATAATTAGTTTTGATTCCCTTCAACAACGAATCAGAAATCAGAAATCAGAAATCATCCAATCAAAGCTAAGTAAATCTAATTATATTTCTCAAAAAAGCATATTCCATTTGCATCACTAATTATGATGATAAGCATGCACCTGAGACACGTAATTAATTTAATTTCAATTTTTTTTTTTATGTAGCATGTTCTGAAAATCTGATCCCTATCTCTTCCACTTTCGGCAACAATAACAAAGATTAGATATAAAATTAAACGTGGATCTTTGTTAGGGCCACAAGTGGCAATCTAGGGTTTTAACCAATGCCCAGCTTTCTCTTTTTTTGGTTGGTGGTTTGAAAACCCAACCGTAAGTTTGTTGTCCTAGCAACAACCATCTCTTTTCCTTTCTATCCATCCTCCCTTGTAAATATGAAATATTTACAATCTTTATAGTCTAATATTGCATTGTTAATGTAACTAATTAAGTTATGATCCATCAGTTTTTTATTTACTAGTATTAGAATCGTTTTTAAAATTATAAAATATTGAATTCGAGTCCATTTTAAATTAAATGTATTAAAAAAATTATATATACATATATATGTGACATTAATTATAGAATGTAGTAGTGGAATGAATAATAATTCTTTTTAATAATATTAATTTTGTTGCTTTATTATAAAAATTAATGTATGATAGTAATATAAAAAAAATATTTTAAAAAAGTTATATATTATATATAACATTACTAATATATCATTGTTTATGATCATTTACAGAAATAATATGAAAATTTTATTGTCTTAGCAACTAGTAATTATTCATTTTTTTAAAATATATTTTCTCATGTAAATATGAAATATATAATATGAAAAATTATATTATTATAAGATTATAAGTTTGGATCTTATTCTCTTTTAATTAATAAAAATATTTAAAAACATTTTATAAATAAGTCGATAGATAGAAAGATTAATTATGAAAAGTTATTGAGAGAGAGATATATAATTATAAAAGAAAAGTATTGAAGAAAAATGAAAAGAGAGGGTGTGGAGGACCATAATATTCTGAAGCAAGAAGGCATGTGAGGCAGTGAAGGGAGAGAGTGAGGAGAGCCATGTGCTTCATCACATGGATATGCAATTGCCTAAATGTGTAGTGCAGGCGCAGCATCCCACCAGATACCCCAACAAAAATCCATTTTTATTTTCTTAATTAATTTTTACCTTGTTGGAAAAGCTGCAAAATTTTCTTAATTTTTGCGAGAACCTTTCTCTCTCTCTCTGGATAACAATGGCATGGACTGTTTTTGGACTGATCATCTATTCCATTTTTCCATATTAATTATATATATATATCTTCTCTCTCTCTCTCTCTCGGCCTGCCTGTTCGCAGACATTCTAACATTTTCTTCTGTGTTTCTTTAATTAATATAATATATTTATGAACTTGTATATATATATATATATATATATTGCACAGAAATGAACTTATATTATACCATATATTTTTTATTAATTAATTATTGAATCAAATTGTGAACAGCAGTATATTATAATAAATTTACAATCTTTCGCTTCAAAGACAGAGCTAGCTACTACTACTTTGATTTGAATAAAATTGTGTTGCATATATTTTCGCCCTTCAAACGTGTGAGGGAATTTTGGATATGCTGCTGGTGTGAGATATCTAAACTGTTTATTTGACTGGAGTGCGCTTAATTTTGACTTTTTATTATGATTGTCATGATCAATCCGACTCGGCTGGTTCAATCAGGAAAACTGTGAACCAGATGTTAATAGGGCTGCAAATGAGCCAAACCGTTCGCGAGCGGCTCGATAAAAACTCGTTCACGCTCGACTCGTTTTATAAATGAGTCAAGTTTGAATCTTATTTTAAAACTCAATTAATAAACGAGCCGAGTTTAAATAAAATAAAATTAGATTCGATTAGACTCGTGAACAATTTGATAATAAGCTCACGAATAAGCTCGTGAACAGCTCGATAATAAGCTCGTGAACAATTTGATTATTATTATTATTATTAACTTAATAATTTTGACACTCCAAAAAATATATTTTAATACCCTTATAAAATTTTTGGTAATTCAATTTGACAAATATATATATATTTCTGATCAATACAATCTAATATTTCTTTATTATGTAATATAATATTCTAATCTTTAAAAATATTTTTTTTATTAATTACTCCCTCCATTCCTTTTTACATGACATTTTTTTAAGGAATTTTTTTTCCAAAATATCTATCACTTTGGGAAACTAATAAAATTTTAATTTATTTTTTTCAATTATATTCTTATTATCTACTCTATAATTAATACACATATTATCCATTACTCTATAATCAATAAGTGTAATTTAATCATCTTATTTTTGAAACTTAATGTAATTAATTATTTCTTAATCTTTGTGAAATAACAAAAAACGACACATAAAAAAGAATGGAGGGGGTAATATTTTTATAATTCATGTAATGCTCAATTTTATTTTTGGATTTTTTTTTCACTAATTGTATACTTTTGCTTTTATATTAGTTTTAAGTATTTTTATTATAATTATTTTATTAAAAATAAATATTTAGAATGTTGAGTATTTTGACAAATTATAAACGAATTTCAAAACGAATCGAACTCAAATTTAGCTGAATTATAATTTATTAACAAACTGAGCTCGAGTCAAGCTCGAGCTCGGCTCGAGTTTAAATGAGTCAAACTTGAACATTATTTCAAACTCGATTCAAAGTTCGAGCTTGAAAAAAAAAATATTAAACCGAGTCTGAACATGTTAAAACTCGGCTCGGCTCGATTGCAGCCCTAAACATTAGGTTAGTTCGGTTTTGACCCTATACCTAGCCAGGGAAAAAATCGAAAAATATTTGGAGGCCCGAACTTGGTTTTCCGGGCAAGAAAAATTTTTTTTTTTGCTTTTTTTTTTTTGTGATTGGATTAAACAAGAAAAAATTTGGACTAAATAAAAAAGGTTGCAAAACCCAAGTTAGCACGGGCTAGTCCATTTCGGTCCGACATTTGTGTATGTAGATCGCGCGCTCACACGTTAAATCTAAACTCAATATCGTAAATTTGCACTCCATGCGTGCACGCGAAAGAGAGCGTTCTTAGCTACTTTCTTAGCATTCAAATGAGGAGTCTTTGAAAATATATCTCATTCCAACTTTGCATTTTTCTAATGTGGAATAACTCATTTTCCTTAGTATAGAGTTTATTTTAAGTTTCAAATTATCATTCACACATTCACCATTTTGAGCACATGATTATTTAAATTCATATTTCTTACGTAAAAAAACACAAATCCGAATACACTTCCTACTACCGAGTAGTGGAATTCACCCGAATTTGGATTTTAAAATGGTAACTTAATGAGTTAATTTACCATAATTTCTTTTAAGTAATGGTCTCAAATTCATATTTTTTCTAAGTAATGTTCATTAATTGCTATAATAACGTTCATTAATTTTAATTATACGTAGATTATATTTTTTTAACATATAAATAATAAATATATGACATTATTTTAAATTTCAGTTTGACCACGGTTGAACTTCTGATTCGTGACTCTCTGTCTTCACTGATTTTAAGATCAAGTCGAATTTGAAAATATTTTTTTTATTAGATGATTGTACAGAGTCTAAAGGGATCTTGACCTAATATTTGGATTCCCTAACTCCGTTTTAAAAATTTTACTAGAATCAATAGTAAAATGATTTGCAAGAGGAATTCTTATTACTTTGAAAAGATTGTAATTACAGTAAGAATCACATGTAGATTGTTTGTTCACAGTGTGTGTGAGTACAAGAGATTGAAGCACTGAGTTTTGAAAAATTACATACAGATTAACTGTAGTTATTAAGAATGATGATTGCTTGTTTGAGAGGAATTACTTGATAGTTTGAAGAATTGTTTATGCTACTGGAAATTTTTAGATTGTTTGCTCGCTTAGAGTCTTGAATGATTGTTTGCTCATTGAGAGGTTTAGATGTGTTGTTGAGTGTTTTTCTTTTGCTTTTATATCATTTGAAGAATAACCGCCCGATGCCTTCATATTTTTATTTATGTGCATTTGTACTGCAGAATGTTGTGAAATCTTCTGTATTATTATTTTTTTTTTTTTAGGCTACAGATAATCTTACACTTTTAGTGTAGGACTAATTCTGTTCAAGTCGAATGGGACCATAAGAATAACAAAACTCTCTTTCAAGAGTTTTAAAGCAGTTGCATACTCAAAATTTAAATTCCAGACATTTGATTAAGTTAAAATAATTTTTCACCCGTTGATATACTTTTTATTGTATCTTTTCCTTTTTGCACATGTAGAATAATACTAACAGCCTTATGATTAGCGGCAATTTCTGTGGTGCTCCCACCGTATTAATACGCAGGCAAAATCACCATTAGATTAACATGAGAAGAATTTTCACCGTAGGATTGTTAGGGACTGAATTAACTGGTTATGCCGTGAGCCAATTAATGCATTGAATTTAAAAATGAACAAAACAGAATGTGTCAGTTTTTTGGGGTTTTACAAAAACTAACTATTGGTTATTTTGGCAAACTTATAAACTTATGTGCCAGTAAATTTTTTTTAAGCCTCCTTAACTTTTAAAAGATTTCAGAAAATTTATAAATTATAATTTAATTTAAAAATTTGAACTATATTTTATAAATTTATTAAAATTTATCATATTTTAAAACTTTCAAAAATGAAAAATTTGAAAATTCACATTGAATGTGAATTTCTAATTCTATAAATTTTATTCAAATTTATAAATTTTAATTAAATATGTAAATTTAAAATCTATTATGTCAAACGATGTTTTAAATTAAAATAAAAGTAATTAATTTAATTCCTATGCAATGAATGATTCCCAAATTAGAGAATCTTATTCTAATTTCACATTATTTTAAATCAATGTTTAATAATTCATAAGTTGAAATATATAATGAGAATATATTATATTTCGTGTAAATAAAAAAAATGAAAATGAAAATAGTATGGTTACGAATTCAGATAAAATATAGTAATAATTATGAAAATTTTCAAGTTTTTTATAATTATTTACATTAAAAAAATAGTATACCTTGTTGAAAACATTTTGATATATTAATTTTCATATGACTCTTTTCCTTAAAGGATTTAAAAATTATATTTGCTTTGAAAACAATTCACTACCTCTTTATTACTACTACTCCTTGTAAACTAAAATAAATTAATTGTAGTTTATATATTAGTAATATTTATATACTATTATTTTCAGTTAGATTTATGGAAATTTTATATGATATATCATTTATAAAAACTAAAAAATATATAAATATATTGTATTCGAATTGCAC
>CATKHJ010821187.1:0-10783 GCA_949750685.1 Vernicia montana | reverse complement strand
GAATTGAACATAGGTCCTAGGTCTAATAGGTTCCAATAGAAATAGTATGTGAATCGATTATTAAAGTATTGTTATTTTCTATAGATTCTCCTAGAGGTAGAAGGAATGATGATGATGGAGGATGCAATCATCACATTTGTTTGCTCTAGGAATTGACATCAAGATTATTTTGGAGCTAAGGAATTAAGGTGAGTGATACTTATACTATTATGATTGTGTTTTGAACCGTGAGGCATGATTGCCTAATTCCTTCAAGAACTACCAAATGATTATTGATTATTGTTTGAATATCCTTTTGTGATATCAACTCCATTGTATTCATGAACCATGATTGAACCAAGACCATGATTAAAACAAGACTATGATTATTGTATGGCCATGATATGAATCTTTCAAGAACCCATGCATGATTATAATCCATGATCCATGATATCTTATTGTATAAATTCCATGACCAAGACCCAAACAGAAAACCCCAATTCTGATGTGGGGCAAGACATCAGATATTGTGCACAATGAACTCCATTGGATAGAGTAAAGGATCCAAGTCCTAGCTAGGAAGGGCTTGTCGTCCTAGCCGTGAGATCTGATTAATCTTGCGCAGAGATGAGGGTATGCTCCGTTAAGAAGAGCCTCTACCTCTAATGATTCATGATTGAATATGTTCTATGTCTCAGTTCTTGGTAACGCTTAAATGGCATATACTCATTCTCATGGGGAACGTTAAGACATATGAACCTCTATTCAAGTTAATGCTACTTTTGCTAAAGTATGACATGTACATGATGAATGAACCAAGAACCATTGTTATTGAATGAACCAATAACCATTGATATTGAATGAACCAAGAACCATTGTTATTGAATGAACCAATAACCATTGTTAGTGAATGAACCAAGAACTATTGATATTGTATGAATTACGAATTTTTCTTATGAGACATCCTTGAATAACCAAGCCTCACAAGTATGGTAGTATAATTACTACTCACTACTTTATCTCATTAGTGATTCCATTTTTCAGGTGAGCTATAGTTTATCATTTCGGTTTCCAAGGCGTTCTTCTTCTCCAGTCCTCGAAAATTTAAGTGATTAATGTAAAGCTCTATTCCTTATATTTATGATTTGTAAAGATGATGATTTAAACCTTTAGATGCTTAATGGTAAATGTAATGAATGGTATTTATTTGGCCTTTAAGGCAATGACATATGAATGATATGACATGTAAGAGGAACAAGAATATGACTATTGATGATATGTATTGTGAATGTTATTGTTGAGTATGGATTAGCATGGTTGTCAGATTTAGATTTTGGGAGATTGTATGTGTTTGGATTGTATGATATCATTATAGATGATTGGTTGGTAAGGTTCCTACGGATTTTCAGTGGCCTTACGCCTACCCATGCCCTAGGATCATCGCGACTCGAAAGTCGGATCGAGACAGTATAAAATCTAAACAATAATTGTCATAATGTTTTGAAAGTTGAGTAAAACTTTTTAATAAAAAAATGAAATACTCAACCAAATGGACGAGAAAAAATTTTAAATTGTTAACCATTTACATTAAGGGTAAGTTTGGTAAAGTGTAATAAGATGTAATGTAATGTAATCAAATATATTTTTAGTGTAATATTTATACTAAAAAATACATTTGATTACATTATATTACATTTCATTACGTTCTACCAAACATAATCTTTGTGCGAATCATTTTAATTAATAGTTCATATAATCACTATACGTAGGGAGTGATCTTATATTGGAGGGAAAGAAGAGTTTATTTGAGTTTGAGGTTATTGTAATATTTTCTTAAAAATAAGAGGTAAAAACAAATATATATGGTGATATGGATATAGTTTTTTATTTTATTTCATTTTAAATATTGATGATAAAATTCTTAACATTCATGGGATCCAAAGTCTAAACCACATATATATATATATATATATATATATATATTTTGGCAAAAGTGATAAATTGGTTTTTCAACTTTTTTGTCGGAAATAATTAAGGACAAATAAATATTTTTGGACAAAGAAACCCCAAAACTTACTTTCAAAAACACCGAAATCCTATAGCTTAGTGCGTAACTAAATTATTTTTTATGTATTATTTTCTTGTCGTAAATTATTAAAATTTAAAATAAAATTTACATTTTCTAATAATAAAAGTTTCAAAACAATTGCTTAATATTTTAAAATTATTTTTTAATAATATTAAAATTATATTAGTCGTGGACCGGTACATTGTGCGGATATTAATTTAATTATTTTTTAAAATGATTTTATTGAAAAATAAATTTAAGCATTTTTTAAGATTTTTATATATATTAATTTATATAATAAATATAAAATTATTGATAAATAAATTTTCTTATTCAAAAATAAATCTTCTTTTATTTAAAAAATAGGTCAAAATTGACAAAAAAAAAATTGAAACTAAAAAATTAGTAACATAAATGAATTTTGATTATGATTTATGAACATTGTATAATACTAAACTCAATAGTGGTATTAGATATTTTTTCAATAATTAAGGGAGGGGGACTGTTTTTTATTTTAAGGGGTCCAATATATAGTAAATATATATATAAATAATTTTTTTTAGGGGGCTAACACACAACGTAGTATTGCGTCTGAGTTTAGCATTATACAATGTTCATAAATCATAATCAAAATTACTTTCTCTTACCAATTTTTTAGTTTCATTTTTTTTTTTTGTCAATTTTCACCTTTTTTCTTATACGGGCGCACAACTAATATAATTTTAATATTATTAAAAAAATAATTTTAAAATATTAAGCAGTTGTTTTGAAACTTTTATCATTAGAAAATATAAAATTTATTTTAAAAATAAATTTTAATAATTTACAACAAGAAAATAATATATAAAAAATAATTCTCATGCGATTTTAGTTACGCATAAGTTTCACGCGGGCATTCAGCTAAGCTACATGACTCTGGTGTCTTTGAACTGTAAGTTTTGAGGCTTTTTTGTCTAAAAAAAATTTGTCCTTAATTATCCTTGAAAGTAAAATTGAATGACCAATTTATCACTTTTACCATATTGTTTTTGTTCAAAAGTTCAAATTATGCATTTAGCATGTTTTTTATTAAATTGGTAAATTGTATTTATATATATCTAATATGTGTAGATTAATTCACAAAATCATATCATTTCAATATATTAAATTTATTACTTGTTACACAAAATAATGAGATGAAGTATGAGATGAGATGCTTGCCATGCATGGTTTAAAAGATCGATCAATCATTGAGCTTATACAAAGGAAAAATAAATTATTAATCTAAAAGTATTTTTGAAGCTAAATTATTAAAGTTTTTTAAGGGAACAAAATTATTGAAGTTGATTCATATTATTGAAAAATCTCAATAATAATCATTGTAACAACCAATAAGATTTGGATCAGTGGCGGGACATTATATTATATATTAATAAGTTCCAATAAATACTATTTTAACATTTTTTAAAAATTCCTCCAACATTTTAAAAAAATTCCTCGTATATATTATATATTATTAATAAGTTCCAATAAATACTATTGTTCACCCTCCCAAATTTGTTTTTTAAAAAATTTATACAGTCCCAAAAAAAAAAAAAAAAGAAAATCTCATAATTAGAAGTTAAATTGAACATTACTAAAAAAAAAAAAACTTCTTCAAATATTTATTAAGAGGAGATGAATGTGATCTTTTTATTAGAGAAAGTGAAATCCTTTTGTGAAAAGTATGGAGAAAATGATATTTTTAATATCAGTGCTCGATATATGACAAGTCAAGATATATCTCGTAATAACAAAAATCCTATTATAATAGAGCAAAATTATCAAATTGATATATTTTTAGTTGTGATGGAATTGTTTATTATTAACATATATTTAGATCTATCGATGACTACAAGATATTTAATATTGAAAAAAAAAATTATTTGCTTGCAAATAAATTTTATCTTAAGAATTTCTCTAAACAAGAAGTTATATTTAAAAGTTCAATTAGAACTTTTCAAATTTAATGTTGATCAAAATTTAGATTACGAAAGACATCAACAATTTCATATTTGAATCAAATCTTGGTGAAGATAAAAAAGTCGAATATTTATCATCTTATTAATAGATTGATTCGACTTATATTAACTTTATCTATATCTACAACAAAGACGAAATATGTATTTTATACTATGAAAATTGTCAAAACAAAATTATTCAATAAAATAGAAAATGATTTTCTTACCAACTCATTGATCACTTATATATATTGAGAAAGATATAGCTAGATAATTTAATACTGATTTTATTATTGATGGAAAAAAAAAAAATCGACAGACACAATCTAGAATGTCTAATGTTAATAGATCTGTGGATGATTGTAATTTTATTTTGGTATTATTATTTTATTTAAAAATGCATATATAAGTTTGATTTTTTATGATAATTATAAATATTTATTTTTGATATATGAAATATATTTTATTACTAGTTAAAATATGAATTTTTATGAATTTTTTTTATTGGTTCTTTTATGAAAGTTATTTTCACCTTCAAGATTAAGGGACGAGATTGCTACTGATTTGAATTAATAAAAAAGTTTAAAATTATCTTGTCGGAAATAAAAAGTATCAAATTCTATTATCATTGATTTGGATGTATGATTATCTAAAATAATTAAATATTTAGATTTGACTTTTATTCACTTTTTATAATTTTTTACTAGAAGCATAAATTTAAATTTATTTTTTAATTCAAATAATTATATATTTAAATAAATCTTTATCTTTTTACCACTATTGAGTTAATATTTCAACAATGTTTAATTCTTTAATTTATCACATTTGCCTTATAAAAAAATTTCTTTATGTAATTGTGATTATAATCCATTAATAATATATAGTATACTTAATTTACCTTCAACCACAACCAAAAGGTCCAAAACATTAATAATTATTTCCTCATATCTATAATATATTTGTTTATGTTATTAAAATTTCAAATAATCAAATTAATTTTTCAGAATTGAGAAATTACGAATTTAAACTCTAATTAGAACCTAATTAATAAAATTTAATCATGAATTTAAACTCTAATTAGAATCTAATTAATAAAATTTATTCAAAGTCCAATTAATAAAAAAGATAATATCACAAGTATTCTTTCATTATAATTAGATAGTATAATATGTCAACATAATTTCAAATTTTATCAAACAATAAAAATAAAATCAATTTTTTTTAACTAAATAATTTAATGATCGAACTTTTATTTATATGAACTAGAAGACTAAGATTCAAATATTCATATTCTTTAATCCCAATAATTAAAAAGAAAAAAAAATTAAGTAGTTATAATTCAACTAAATAATTTAATGATCGAACTTTTATTTATATGAACTAGAAGACTAAGATTCAAATATTCATTCTCTTTAATCCCAATAATTAAAAGAAAAAAACAAATTAAGTAGTTATATTTCCTATTATATTGATAAAATTTTGATTATTGTAGCCAAATTAAAATGATTTTTTTTCTTTGCAAATTTTCTTAAGTTTAATCAAATTGACGAAATTATCATATAATTTTGTATGCAAAAGTTAATTAAGATTAATGGGATGACAATTTGTACCCTACTTATGGGCATCCACCCGAATCCTACCCAATTAAAGCGAGTAATATCCGAATTAACGGGTATGAATATACTCATACTCGAAAAATTGGATTGGGTATGAGTATGATATACCAGACCCGAAGTGTCGAATTTTACCCATACTTGAACCCATATATATATATATATAAACTTATAAAAAAATTATTTTATAATGTACTGTACTCAATATGATATAATATAATACTAATAAAAAATTTTAGTAAATAATCAAAGTACTTGATTTTTCATTTAAATATATTTACTTAACATACAATTTAATAATAGAATACATTTAATTATTTTAAGGCTTAATTGTAAATAATCCTTTTATGAAAACAATCACAATTGAAGATACTGAAGTATTTTTAATAAGAAAATTAAAAAAAAGAGTTGAACTCTTGACTTTAGTACTAGAAGTATCAATCTTTACCAATCAAACAGTCCAAACTAGATGAGATTATTTGTATATACTCTGAACTATAAGTAGATTGTGATAATATAGGCTAAATTATTATTATTTTTTTTTATGATAGAAACTATTTTTTCACGTAATCCAACTTATTGTGAGAAAATATTTTGTTGCAAAAATATAAAAGTTTGCCACAATAAGTTTCATTTAGTCACAATAAAGCTAAATTTTAGTATCTTATCATACGTTTGAGTTATAATAATAATAATAATTTAAATTGCTACCAAATTGAATGACCTAAATATCCTTAAGTAATATTTATCTCAATCATCAAAACTATGTTGTTTTAATAAGTTTTTAGTAATTTACCAATTTCATCGAGATTACCATAATGCCCTTTAATTCAGTTAACTAATTTATTATACCTTATCATTTTATTGAGGATAAAAAAAAGTCATTTCGTATCCTTGATATATAATGTTAAACCTAACTCTAAATTCTATTTCTCATCCCTTTCTATCTCCACTCTCATCAGCTATTGCCAGAGAGAGAAAATTTCTACTCCTTTCTCCTCAGTTCTCTAATATACTCTTTTTATGATCTTCATCTCCATCTTTCTTTCATATCATTTTCAAATTTCTGAAGTTGATTTCTTTCAGATCTCCTTTTGTTTGATACTTAAATATTTATTTATAATTTTTTTATATCTCCATCTCCATCTTTCTTTCAGATTATTTTTAGATCCCTGAAGTTGATTTCTTTCAGATCTCTAAAGTTGATTTCTGTTAGATATACTTCTGTTTGATACTCATTTGTTTATTTATAATTTTATATTATATCTCCATCTCCATCTTTCTTTCAGATCTCTGAAGTTGATTTCTTCTTTCATTAATTTTTTTTCCACTCCTTTCTCCTCAGTTCTCTAATTTGCTCTTTTTATGATCTTCATCTCCATCTTTCTTTCAGATTATTTTCAAATTTCTAAAGTTGATTTTTTTCAGATCTCCTTTTGTTTTATACTTATATGTTTATTTATAATTTTTTTTTATATCTCCATCTCCATCTTTCTTTCAGATCTCTAAAGTTGATTTCTGTTAGATATACTTCTGTTTGATACTCATTTGTTTATTTATAATTTTTTATTATATCTCCATCTCCATCTTTCTTTCAAATCTCTGAAGTTGATTTCTTCTTTCATTAATTTTTTTTTAAGCTAATAAGTCAATTATGGAAACATCTCTTGCATCCCTCAAAATCAGATTTCCAATCATTCCTCAAGACGTTATCAGAAAAATTTACAGATGTAGACTAGAAAGAATAAAGGTAGTTGCATGTCTGGGTGTTCCTCAGGAGATCCGCTGGCTTATAGAAGCCAAAGTTCGATTATCAGGAGAGTTTGATGATATTCACGTTAAATGTTTTATAGGGTTAGGAAAAACTTCTTATTCAAAGAAGAGAAGAGCAAAAAGAATGGGGGTCTGTCACAAGTGTGCAAGATGGAATTGCAACACTCTATGCAGAAACGTTGGATACTTGTTCAATAATCGTGAAGACAAAATTAAGTTCATCAATAGGATGGACTGAGTAAGGAGACTATAACAACCTTAATAAAGCCTAGAATTTAAAGGGCTAATTAAGTTATTAATTATTTATTAGTTATAATTTTTACATGTGCATTGTACTAAATATAGAGGAACTATATAGTTAAAATGGATATCGGTATGATTAGATAATGAATATTGTAAAATGTCTTGAATAAAGAAAATAATTGATATAAAAGAGAAACAAAAGTTGTAATTATTTAATCATGGATTGTATATAGTAAAATTAGTAAATGTGGAGCATTAAAAATTTTGGGCTAAAACCCAAATAGGGGCTGGCCATGAATGGTGGTTTAATGGAAAATTTTATTTTGTTAAGTTAAAAACTAGTAGGAAGAAAGATGGAAATTGAGGTGGATTCCACATGCTTTTAAAGTCAACATTTTGACATAAATTAGTAATTTCTTAAAATGAAAAATTAATTTTACCATCACCAAATTTTGGATGGTTATCCATATAATTATTTATATTAGAAAAATAATAAAATAGTTAATAATTGCAACCATTGGATGAAATCAAGTGAATTTACACCATCCATTATTAATGACTAGGATATAAATCTAGACTTTTCTTATTTCTATCTTATTTTTCACCATCCAACTTAAAAATTGAAGACACTCATCTCTCCTCATCCATACCATTCGGCCACCATCATCTTCCCACCAAGGATTCAAGAAATTTTAGGGTAATTACTCAAACTAAACTTGAATTTCATTTCTAGTTGGATTAGGAGTATGTTGGTTGAATGGTTTACAATTCTTTCTTCTTTTCTTTGATGATGGTTCAGTTTATGATGAATGATGGGGGAAGGAAGTTTTGTTTGCTTAAATTAGATAATAATTGAGATGGTGGAGAGTAGGAATTAATGTTAATTTGATGGGGAAATTGATTAAAATTTGATGGGTTTGTTGATTGAAGGAACTAGAGTGGTAACAAATTAATCACTTAAAGAGATGGAATTTATAATTTCTATTTAGACTAGTTAGAATCTGAATTGGACTAAAGTAAAAACATGAACGTAACAAATTAATCACTTAAAGAGATGGAATTTATAATTTCTATTTAGACTAGTTAGAATCTGAATTGGACTAAAGTAAAAAATGAACATTGTAGATATACATTTTATGTATACCCCAATAAAAGAAATTTGTAAGATTTTATTTGTATAAGGAGATATCTTGCTTGAACTGAAGCTGATCCGGATTGATGACCTAAGAGGTAGTCTGGATTTGAGTGACAGATTTGGTAACCTTAGAGGTAGAAATGGGCCAATCCTAAAACATAATAAATGATCATTTATATGTTAAGTAGTTATTGGTGAAAGGAATTTACATTTGATTCTATAAATAATGAGATATATTTAAATAAGTGAAGTGTGCTCAATCTGTCCCTACAACAGAAACATAACAAAATTCAAATAATCACCCTGTCCTGTGTAAAACATATTATAATCTCAATTTTGGATATGTTATATATAGATATATCTATTTTCATATGAAAAAAAATAATCAAACCATTTGGATAAATATAACATGAGTTATAAAAGAAACAGTACCAAGAGGTCAAACTTGGTTAATAGAAAATATATGAAAGTATATTGTTTTAGTGCCACCATATGATCATTAGAGTTTGATCTTTCATATGACTGAAGTTAATTAATTAATTAATCATAGTATGAATATGATGAACTGAAAATGAATTGATGAGCAATTTGAAGAATTGAAAACCTATAAGAATTCCTTTTAAATTAAGACTTGAACATAATAGATAATATTATTGATTGATTTGAATTGTGCACCATGAATCTTATATGAATAAGTAATGTGACAAAAGACTAATTATAGACTTGTATAGCATTTGGCCTTGAATTCCATATAGTTAAAGTGAAAATGAAATACGTGCTACTTGGAAAATTTGTAATATACTTGATTGAATTACTATAAATATATTAATAGTTAACTAAGAGTTTAATAGAATAAAATTAAATAGAAGTTGGTTAGTCATTATTAATCCAAAGTAATGCGAGAAATATGTGAATTTTAGAATCGAAAGATAAGGGAAAAGACAAAGTGTAATACCCCAATTATATATTAGCCTTCTATGTAGTAAGTATGGATGAATAATGTATGAGAGTTGCCATGCTATGAGATTGTGTGTGAATTTTTCTTGAACTAAGCCAAGTGAGTTCCAAGTGTTATGTCGGATTGAATTGCAAATGCAAGGATACCGTAATATCCAAATTCATGAAGATTACTTGTTGACTATATATATGAGTATTAGTTCAAGTGTATGAATGAATAAGGATTGAATTTCTTAAGGATTGAAGGTTAATTTGTTAAGTGGGACTGCAGGACATAATTCGCGCCCGCGACAAGGAAGTCGCGACCGCGACATTGGATGCGAAGCCGGCCGCGAACCTCTCTGCCTGAAATTTGCAAAATGTTAAGGAGGAATCGCGACCGTGACTTATGTGTAGCGACCGCGATATCAAAAGGAGCAGTCACGTGAACAGTACTAGATAGCGATCGTAATGAGCATGTTGCGACTGCGATATGAGAATCGCTACTGCGACTGGCATATCACGACCGCAATGTCCATCGGGGCTATAAAAAGACAGCAACAGCCCAAGTGCGAGAAATTTGATTTTTCTTCAATTTCTCCGACCCTAACAGCCCCCAAATCCTATCAAACTCTATATATGTTTCTCTAAGGCTAAAATTAGTCTTTTATACTCAAGATATCAAAGGAAATACAAGATCTAAGGAGATTTCTTCTTGATTTGGAAGATCTATGGATTTGAGGTTAAGGGAAATCCTTGAGGTAAATCTTCCAATCTTTGATTTTTCATTTAAGCTTTGTTTGATTAAGGTTTAATACCTAATTATGAGTTTAATAGATGATGTTTATAGCATTGATTGCAAGATATGAGTTTTATTGAGCTAAATCCATAGAAACCCTAATATGTGTTAACCTTAGAATCAAGTTTGGGTATTTTGTAAATGGTTAAGAGATAATTGATAGTTAAGAGTAAGAATTGAGAATCTATAATTAGATTTGAAGAAAACAAGTTATAAGGCTAAGGTTACATGAAGTATAGTTAATATGTGAATTGGAAT